>CM041293.1:85911465-86153965 GCA_023052935.1 Piezodorus guildinii
TACTTTGAAGTTCTTTTGTTTTTAATAGCGTAACGAAGAAAAGCGTTTCTTTTTTCTCGTTTTTTTTTTTTTTTAATCTCTAAGAGGAATAGCTTTCAAATGAAAATGTTTTATTTGCTCCATTCATATATATATATATATTTTTTTAGATGGCTCCGTAAGAAGCCTATTTCTATATCTAGAAATAGTCTTCTTACGGGGCAATCTGAAAAAAAAAAGACTTATATGTTTTCTATACCTAGAAAACATGTAAGCCTGGAAGATGGTCTCTCCCCATCCAGTATTGTTGAGGCGAAAGCTTGCAGTCGGAACAACCACATACAGTGGACTTAGAAATGCTCAACTTGAAATGCCTCAAAAATAGTGTAAGTTCGAATAAGGCCTGTACTGTTGCACTAATTTGCTTTTGCAACATTGTTTTTCTTTGTCACTGGAGTTTTCAACAATAAAGGAGATAAGAAAAAAAATCTAGAAAACATAATGGACAAAACTATTGATATCTAGTAAATGGAAACATCTGATTATACATTCTACATTCTAAAGATTCTAATCTAGCCGAAATTACATATACAGAAAATGTAAGAAACTGTCTATAAGCTCCGAACAACGTAGGGGCCTGTCTTAGAGTTATAGAACGAGATTACTCATTAACTATATTAATAGTTAATAATAAAATTTAAATATTTAATACTACCTTTGTCTCTTAAAATATTAATATTTCCTATTACAAAAGACAAGCCTATCTCCAATTACATTGGGGCGGTATCATAGAACATTCGTCCAAGATACCAGGACTCTTACCTCGGCCCAGCGAATAGTACTCGCCTCCCTTCAACCCCTAAACTATCTCTTGGTGTAAGTAAACCCCTAATTTTAGAGGCAATAGCATTCTACTTCTAGATGTCATACTGTTATAAAGTAGTTCCACTATATTATAGTATTAAGGATCTGTTCCTAATGTTCCTTTTTCACTGTAAACAAAGTTACTTAAATACGTTCATGTAATGATTATTTAACTTTAGATAAAAAAAATAAAAAAATATATATGAACCAATCTCCCTAAGCAATGCGGTCAGCGGACTAAGCCCTTCTTGGCTTAATTCGTGCCTTTCCAGTTTCTCTAACAGATTTGGAATGATATTTATTTATTTTTTTTTTTATCTTCCTTTCTCTGCATCATGCGCAGTTCTGGTTCTGACAACATTAACTTATCACGTGGATTATACGCTCAAGTTATTGATGCCAAAAACGTCATTATAACGTAAATATTCTTCAGTTAGAACGTCTGAAGTAAACGCCGTTTTTGTCAAGACCTTAAGGTCATACAATAGCTTGTCCTTTTCTTCTGAGGTTAAAATAGGCTGGTCCATCAGCCGTTTTTCATATGTGAAAAAAACCTAACCAATAGTTATTTTCGATTACTAGCTAAGAAAACTCTTCTGAGAATGTCTGAGTCCGCTTTGCCTCAGTAATTGGTCCATTTATGAATCAAAGGCGGTACAAGTCAAAACAATACGATTAACAGACTACAGGACGCAGTAGCTAGGGCTTAAGAGGTCGATATCTGTTCCAAAACCAGAAAGCTTAGCCTGAAAGCCACCATGACATGTGAGAAATACCAAAATCCAGTCGTCCAGGAACAAATTTGACGAAACCTCCGTTCCATTCGTGGATGGATGAGGAATGGAGTAGTTGATTTATAAAGTTATATTTTACTTAATAAAATTTGAACTTATTTCATGAATGTATTCGATTCATCCCAAAGCTTAAATAAAAATAATTAATTATTTACACCGCATTAGACGTTAATTTAATAGTTTACAGTTTAACAGCACTTTAATTGTCCTTTATCAGTATCTGATATGGGAGAAATGATGGAATCAAATACGTAATAAACAATAACTGGCATTATATTATAATTCAATCAGAATTACTAAATATATCATTACAACTTTAAATAAATCACATAAAAAGGAAGGAAATAAATCATAAATAGTTCTGAAACAGTTTGACCTAAAACCCAGAAAGAATGAAAAACTACAAAACATGTTTGCTAAATTTATGAGGCGTAGGAGACTGGGCAGCGATGTCTGCTTCTGATAAAAGTACTGTTACCAACGTCCTTCTGGGCCGGAATTCCAAATAGTGGAGCATGAATAAAAAAAAGTATTTTTTTATGTGATAAGATTAAATGAACAAATCCTAATAAAGTTTATTAATGTGTTCAATTAAAAATATATTAATATAATACTAATGAAGCTTAATGTAAATAAATAAAACGGTTGGCTTTTATATAAAAAAATTACATTATTCCCATACAAAACAATAGTCCTCCAAAAAGATTTTTTTTTTTAAATTTAATTACTCATATATTTTTTTTTTCATTCACTTAGTTTGATTTAATTTATTTTTTTTAGCCCATAATTTATTTTTCTTTGCCAGGATGGACTTTTAATTGTAGGTGAGGCAATGAGGTGTTTCGGCCGGAATCACTCTCAGTCGCCAGGTTTTTTCCACATTTTTGGGTACTCACTTTAAAGAGGCTGGGTGTGCCCCACGAGGGATCCATACCCCAGGATCGCCCCCCGGCTGAAATAACAGAATAAATAATATTCCGCCACAGCCGGGATTCGAACCTAGGACCCGGAGCACAGTAGACTAGCGCTCTATCTACTAGACCACGCCGCTCCCATAGAAGAGGAGCTTAGGTTTAGGATATTTAGATTGCAAATTGTATGTCTTTATTTTTTTAACGTGATAGAGTGATACAATTTTTAATAGGTAATTTTACTTTCACTTACTATATGTAAGGGGAAGTATTGCGATCGTGAAAATTTTCGAATTCCAGTTTTCAACGGAAATACATGTTTTAGGGTCCCTTGAGTGAAAATAACCAAGTCCCGAAAAAAGGTCTGAGTGTGTGGTAACTCCCGGGCGAAAACGGTAAGTCCTATGAAACTGAAATTTCATATTTAAGACAACTATACGCCCGAGACGTGGCAAATCTTTTTACATCAAAATGAGCTTACCAGAGGAGGCAGTTTATACCATGTATTTTGCACGGATGAAAACGGTTCCGACGATTTTGATTAAACTCGCTATATCAATGTAAAATTTAATGGGCTTTAATATCATGTTAATTTTATTCTGATTAAAATGGTCTGACAGGGCTTAAATGCCGATATTTTAAATTTTCTTCCCCTAAAGTACCTTTAATTTTGTAGATTCAATAAAAATAATTATATTATCTTGTTGACGCTGGTGAAAAACAGGTAAATATATAAATTGAATAAATTCGATACCCAACTAAAGGAGAAAACCGAAAAAATATTTTTTTAATGCAATTTTTCGTTTTTGAACATAAGAGCAGTAATATACATGTATGATATACTGTTGGAAAGCTAAAGATTTTAGAAAAATATTATCTCATACACAAGCTTTTAAAAGTTAATAGAGAGTGATGAAATGAACATAAAACTAACTGATTATTTTAGATAATAATATAATAGATTTTTTTAATGAAAAACATGTTTCTATATAAATTTAATTTAATTAATTCCTTAATAGTTTCACGTATTTTTATTTCTAACTGTTTTTGAAAATTCTTTCATTGATTTTAAAAATGGAGGTAAGTGAAAGTCGTGTGTTGCCCGCACCAGATTTTTTAATTTGGAATCTGAACTTAATAAAATTAATAAACATTTTTAATTTTGTAAGTAAAAAGTCTTGATGATTATTTATTTTATATACTTGTACAAGCAATCTGATTAATTAGATTCGTATTCAACTGTTGTAAACATTAATACTTTACAAAGGCTGACTTCCTAGTTCTCTGGACTTGTCCTGAATTCGTAAGCGTTTGCCAAAAACAGATTACACTGACCCCATTCAGATGAGCCCGATGCGGAATACCAGAAGCTCCATTCTATCTAAGCCTTTTAACATTTAGTTTTTCTTTGCCAACTAGGGTAAGGGGTTTCGTTTAAGATGTAGGGTATACAATAGGAACGCTAAAATAAGGCCTTCAGTGCGAAAAATAGTCACATTGTAAATACAATAATCAAATATATTCATTACTTGATAAACACGACCATAAAGAAACTAATTATATATAATTAGTATATATAACTAATAACTAACTATATATAATGATATATAACTATGCCAGTTTAAACTTAAAAGCTTTCACAGTCGTCTTCTAACACATAATTCTACGTTGCAACAACATTCCTCAGATAAATAACTTAATTTTTTTTATAATCCTATAGACGTTTATATTATTAACTAATCTAAGGTTTAGCAAGAGAAAATATAGTGCGCCCAACACACGTCATTCACTTACCTCAGTTGTTAAAATCAATTTAAGAATTTGCAAATCCCATTAGAGATGAAATAAGTTTAAAGAATTAATTAAAATGATTTTTTATAGAAACACGTGTTTTATTAAATAATCTATTATTTTTTCATCTAAAATAATCAGGTAGTTTTATCGGCTTTTCATCACTCTTTATTAACTTTTACAAGCTTGTGTATAAGATAATATTTATACATCTATATTACTATTCTTGTGTTCAAAAACACAATAATTGCATTAAAAATATATTTGCACTTTTCTCTTTCAGTTGTCTATCAATCAAATTCGTTCAATTTAGATTTAGCCGTTTTTTATCAATGTTAACAACATGAGATGACTAATTTTTTTGAACCTACAAAGTTGAAGATACTTTAGAGGACGAAAATTTAAACTATCGGCATTTAAGCCCTGTCAGGCTATTTCAATCAGAATGAAACCTACATCATGTTAAAGCCCATGAAATTTTACTTAGATATAGCGAGTTTAATCAAAATAATTAGAGAAAAGCGTAAAAACGTGCAAAATGTATGGTATAATGTGGCTCTTCAGGTAAACTGATTTTCATAACACAAGCTGACGTAATAACTCAGGCGTGTACGCTCTCAAAATATGAAATTTCACTTTTATACAACTTATCCTTTTCAGGCTAGACTTACGACATAAACACACACACACACACACACACACACACACACACACACGAACAAACTGACACACAGACCTTTTTGTGGGTCTTGATTATTTGAACTCAGGGACCCTAAACCGTGTATTTCCGTTGAAAACTAGAATTAGAAAAATTTCACCCCTTACTATTAAAATACTTCCCCTTACTATATATTTCATATATAGGTAAATCAAGAGTAAAAATGGGTCCCAAAAATATGTTTTGACGATATTGTCGGAAAGCCCGTAGCCTCAACACGTTCGTTAATATGAGTTAATGGATCATTCTGTTTATTTTAGTGATAGCTTTGGGGTACATACAATAAATCATAATTGGCAAAACAAAAATAAATTTTGTGTTATTAAAAAAAAAAAAGGTATAAAATATATCGTTCCGTCTGTTACAAGCGACGATTTCCTCATTTTGTAACGACTTCCTTCCAACTCTTTCTATGTGAGATACCTTCCCTTCCTGGCGACTATTATTCTAATCCCTTTGACAATACAATGATATCAAGTAGGGGTCCCGTGGCTGAGTGGCTTGTCTCTTATACTAAAGGTAGTGAGTTCAAATCCCACTCCCGGATTAACATTTTCTCAAGCATTTAATTAATGGGGATCCACTCACAGCCTCTCGTCCTGGTATGTGAGACACGTCAGCCAAATGGTGGACACACACAAAATTAGGTGTAGGTAATGATGACCCTACACTACAAAATACATCGAGAATCGTTGAGTGTAATCTTCCAGGAGTTTACACCGCGAGGTCTAGGACCAAAACGGCCTGTCGCGCCACTGAAAAAAAAAAAAAAAAAAAAAATCAAGCGATATCCGATAGATTACGATTAATGACAGTAATCAGGAATTCACTTAAAACAGTCCATACTCGCAAGCAAACATACATCATACTTATGAAAACTGGCGAGTGGCCACAAAACATCTGAACGTCTATCAAGCAAAAACGATAAGACTATTACACATCATATTATAACATAAAATTTAAATATAAATTAATTTACTCTACGATATGGTTATTTAAATTCTTAACAAATAAAGAAATTCCATAGAAATATAATTTAAACATAAGGTAGGCGAATTAATACGACAGGTAGTTTTTCTCCATCCTTAATTTAAAAATTAATAATTTCAAATAATAACAAATACTAATACTTAAGTATGATTCATCATCATCAATTAAGCTAGTTCGATTCCTAAAGGAGCCGGCTCGAATCCGGCTAGGGCTGGTTGAAATTTATTTCGTGACAATAATAGTCTCTCAGAATAATAAGGACAAATAAATAAATAAAATAAACCCTCAGAACAATAAAGCTTAGTTTGAGGTTTTTCAAAAAGTGAAATTACAAGTAAAATTATTGCGATGTCATAAAACGATCAAAGCGACATGAATTTCCATATAATGGGTCATATAGCATATAGGCATAATAGTCTGTAACTGAAGTCAAGGTGGGAATATGAATAAGGCTTTGCAACAAAGAAAGTCCTCGCATATTTTATTAAAAAATGTAAAATATTTTGAATTTAAATTGTACTATATGTATATCACGTCAGGGCCATAACGGTCCGTGCCTAAGCCCTCGGCAAAGATTTGTCGTAGGAGCAGCTATATGTTACTGCACCGTTAGATAGTGAAGCCAGATTAGTCCGCGAAGAAACCGGAACTGAAATATACAATAACTACAAGAGAAGGGTAATAAAAACCACAAAGCTAACTAAAATGTTTGATATAGTTTATTTTATATTAATTGATCTAAAAACATTTCATTACGTATTCTGTTACGATACATAAGCTATTATTATGTAGACAGTCTATTTTAGAATGTTGGTTGAATATTCAATTATTGTGTTAAAGTACATGGGCTAATTATTTTATTGATTGACTATAACTACTAGTCCTAATTTTATGATTTATTATTATATTTCATTGGCATAATCTTTTACATACATTCATTCTTTTATTTACGATTTCGCTACTACAAGCATATTCTGGCCAATCTTCAAATGCATATGAAAAATAAAAACGTAAATATGCTGAGCAGGGTTTAATAAATTGCTAGTAATAACTTTTTTATTCTTCTAGGAGGCCCAAGGCAGCGAACTTTGGTTTCCTAGGATTCCACAACACGATTCCGGATACGCTACAGGGTAGGCCATCACTCCCTACGCCAATTTTTGTGAGTGACCATTAGTTGTATGACGAGTCTCACATACTATAGAGGGGAGGCTGTAAGTGAATCAACATTTAATTACATGCTTGAAAAAGTCCTGGGATTTTAACTCACAACCTTTCGCGTGGTAATAGCACGCTATCCACACAGCCGCAAGCTCCCCCACCTAGTAATAACACATTATAAAAAATAATTATAGGATATTTATTAAAAAATAAAATATTAAGACCAAAATATATACGTTTGATTTTAATTTTATATGATTGACCGATTAATAATTTATAAAAGTAACATGTAATTGGTTCTGCACCACATGTATTAACAGTGAGACTTGTGGCAATCTGTCAAATATTATTAATAAAAATATTCTATCTATCTATCTATGTCTTAAAAGTTATAATATATGCTTCATAGCAACATAATCATGAGAACTCATACAAACAGTTTGAATAATGTATGTATTAAATAAATACAAATTTAAAAAGTATACAAATAAGTAGAAAAATGTATAGGTATAATTTTATGAAGATTTATTAATTGTATTAAGTATATGTTTTTCCTATGAAAAATTTCTTGTAAAAGAAGTTTTATGATGTATAGTGATGAAAGAATAGTTGATTGTAGATTGAGTTCAAATCTTTAATTCATACAAAAAGAGACGAGAACCCGTCTATCCAACCTTTATATACCTACCCACATTAAATGCTCCTTTTTGGTTCGTTTCACAATTTTATGGAATTCCCACTCATCAAACATCCATCATGCTTCCTCCCTCTCCACATTCAAATACCTTATTTTTCAGTGTCTCCTAGCATCCCAAATTGATGCTGCCTGACAATTAAATAGTTTTAGTTAGATTTTATTCAATATTATTTTTCACAAGTAAAATTTTTGATACTTTATTTTTACTATCTAGAGAACTTCTTTTGGTTCAATCGTTAAAGTATTTTTTTTTTTATATATTGTCAATAGAAGAACTCATTCTATTTTAGTAAACTATCTTTATTTAGGTCAAATTGGTCTACTTTTCATTAATCATACCCTTTATTATGCCAAAGCTAACGTTACTCTTAGAAGACGAAGTACCACAATAAAGTTACTGTTAATTTTTCAATTTATTTTTTGTATTATATGTACATTTATCCATGATTGTAAATATCAGTTAATAATGTTAATTTTGTCTGTTGGCCAGACATGTATATTTCAAATAAAAGTTCAACACTGTTATTTCCAGTCCCAGAATAAAAATTATTTTCTATTCTATTATATCCAAGTAGAAGGTGGTTGAGGAGAGTCGTTGAAAAACTTCAATTAAGTAAACTTAATTGTTCAAATATTATAACGAATCGTCAACCGCAGAGGGCCAAAAATTTGGGCTGAAATGCTGGCACTAAATATTTAGTAACCTAATTGAAGTGTTTCAATGATTGCCCCTCCATCGCCTCCATCTTTCGCCCCTTCCCCCAACTGACTTCTTCTTTTATTAAATTATTTAATAAGAATAATTAAATATGTAGTTTTTAAGAAAATTAAATTAACTTGTTTCATACTATACATAATATATCATTTAGTAAACAAAAAACTTTTCATCTTTTCTATACTGTTGTATTTATTGCCCCCGTACTATTATCCTTTGTTTACATCCTTGAGATGATTCGCCCATTAGATTTGGTCGATGATTAGATTAACTTCCGCAATAAGCCTAACACATAATTTTTTTTGTATCACGAAAATCGGAAGGCTAATGAGAGACTAGGGCCATTGAGTACATAAATACTCCACGTTCGGTTACGTAATATCATTAAGTAATTCATTCCTAAAAGTCATTGGATTTAATAGATGACAAAGACTGCTTTAAATAGCTGACCTACGCACAACTGACAGGTTTAAACGCGCGAAGCTGCGTAATAGCTACGTCGGATGACTGGTCCACGGATAATTAGTTGTTGATGACCACATTCGACCATCCTTCACTATCCTTCTTGTTGACCATCGCCATTTAACGGTCCCGATTAGCATAAGTTCGGATACCAGTAGGATACCGCTTCATCGAATAATCATTTATGAAACGAGAACGTAATTCCTTTTCGCCGTTTCGTACATTCTTCGGAAACGTACCGTTACTAACATCGTGTTCGGCGAGGGATAATTGAGCTAGCGGGTTTTTTTTTTTTTCATGAGAGATGTTACCGAATGACAGAGGAAACATATGAGTGAAAGTCACCATCAATAAGGTACAAGAGGACAGCTTATAACCCGTCCGACGCTAACATTGCGTTTACAGACAAATCTGGAATCGCGACGAAGTGGGACAAACCCACATTTTAAAAATTTTAACATTGAATTTTGACCTCAAAAAAGTGGGTTGCACAAGGATTAAAATCGCAGAGTTTTTTGTTATTTAAATGTAAATATATATTGTTTTTGGGCAGTTATAATTTTTTATTTCGTTATAAATGTTATTCTTAAGGGGCTTGTCCCAGAATCAAGTTTCCTGTTCTATTCCATTTTATTCTATTAAAGTGAAAAAGCTATTACGCAACAACTGATTTTATCGTTAATAACCATGCATGTGCATGCATGTGTGTGTATGTACATAAATATATATATATATATTTATATATATATATATTATATATATATATATATATATATATATATATATATATATTTTTTTTTTTTTTTTTTTAATTTACATAATGGTATACTATATGAATGGTAACGTGAGTAAGAGTTTACACCGCGAGGCCCAGAGCCTACATGGCCTGTCGCGCCACTGGAAGAAGAAGATATGAATGGTAAAAATATAATAAAACCAAAATAAAATTGAAGCTAACAAGATTCACATACGCTGCCCACCTTTGGGCAGTGAGTCGAAGTCAATTTCTTAAATTTAGAAAGAAAGTTTTTAATTAAATGAAATCTTTGTGTGCCAAATATTTTGCAATGTCTAAAGTATGTGTTTCAAATTATGAATTTTCCGTGATCGTCACATGTCCGTTTTGTGT
The DNA here is from genome assembly GCA_023052935.1 of Piezodorus guildinii. Lineage (NCBI taxonomy): Eukaryota > Metazoa > Arthropoda > Insecta > Hemiptera > Pentatomidae > Piezodorus > Piezodorus guildinii. Next base: position 85,921,677 of record CM041293.1, read on the forward strand.
AATGATAAATCGTTTAAGACAATGTTTTGCTTCCGTTCTCTGAGTAGTTGCGTTGGTTTATAATTATTACTGTGTAATGTTATGTGTGGCATGAATCTATGTAAACCTGAAGAGTTTTTTTTTCAAATGAAAACAACAATAGGTTGACGAGTGCTATCTTCTCAAGAAAAGTTTGTAGAAATAGAAACTTTTTCACCGTTATATTGTTTGTTTGTTTATTCGTTTAACGTCACTTTTATGCAACTATGGCTAATCGGACGATGCTACAGTGGGAGTCCTAAATTTTGCCTATCCAGGTTTTATTAGGATAGGGATCTTTAACGAGTACCTGACATCGCAAAGGCTCGGGACCACCTTTTAACGTCCCCTGCGAAGGACGGCGTAACTAAGGATTTTTTACTCCCATTAAAAAATCCTAGGACCACCTGCGGGTTTGAACCCGTGACCTTTGGCATGGGAGGCTGTTACGCTAGCCACTCAGCTACAAGTGATCCCTCACCGTTATATTTTTTTGACAGGAAAGTCCGAATATTATGAAATGGATATAAAATTTCAAAATAAACCATTTTCCCCTTAATATTTGTTTTTTTATATGAACTTTAATATTAATTAAATGCTTCATTTTGCTCAAATGAGAATCATCCTCATCGCAACATGTTTACGTTTTGCATACTATACTTTCACTTAAGATAACCCTCATAAATTTTTAGCATGGGAATTCCTCATTAGTATTATATAATTAACAATGACAAGGGTTTTTAAAAACAAAGTCATGTTTTTGAAGAATATTTCGAGACATTTTTTTTGTAAACATGTTCTATATTTAGTTTGTCCACCTGTTTCGTAGAGGAAGCGTCTGTATCTGTAGTTCACGAAGGAATGTGTTCTTAAGTTTATCAAGGTTAAGATTTAGTGTGCTAGATGCCCCCAGGTTCAGCCGTTGATGCTTAGAGAGCTGAAATAACCACCAGCTACGAGGGTTTTGTTATGCCTAATGAAAATAAAATTAATCTTACACAAAACATATCGCCTTTTTCTCTGATATCTACCGAGAAGTACTGTAGCATAGCTGAAAACAGATTGGTTTTCTTCCTATAGTTCCTGATAAACTGGCCTTCAAACATGAAAATATTTACCAACAACATCGACCGTATTGCAAAGTCAAGGACACTGGAACCTACTTAGGTTCTGGTTTCGGCTCTGACCAAATCAGGAAGTACAAAAAAGAAAAAAGAAAAGTGGCCCATCCATTGACGATGCGAAGACAAGTGTGTCTGATAGCCAGAGGCAAGCAATTTCTTATTCGCGCACCTAACGGGCCTGTCAGTTCCTTTTTGGAAAGGAATAAATTAATTTATGTAAGTTAATCATTGCATACCGTGTTCGACGGGCATCTTTAGTTGTGAAGATGAACATTAAATGGGATATGAGGCGCGATTCATTTTTTTATCGCAGCACCCGGTCGATTTAACAGAAAAAAATTATATAAATTAAGTTAAATGATAGAAGCATTAAGAACCAATGGATTCGATGATGACGCTACCAATCGCTTCTAACGCATCTCCTTTAGAACCCAAAGTCCACATGCTTGGTCATCAAAATTACACGTAACTTTATGTCATACACTTATTTTAATGACAATGGCCACTTTTGACATCTAAAGTTTTGAGTTGAAAACGGAGGAAGATCCATCCGCAACTTCATCAACTCAGCAATGAAATACACAAAAAAAAAAAAAAAAATCTCGATAATAATGCCAATCATGATCTAAAATTATTTTGCAGGTTTTCTCAACAAGACCACTTTAATTGATTTGTAAATATTTTACATATTTATTTATCTTTTCAATATTTTATTTTAAAATAATTTAACACTGAGTAATGACAAACTACTATTTGTAAGATGTTTACCGATTCAAACAAATATAATATAATGTAAATACAAACAAATAATCAGTACAGAAATAATGACTTGGTGAAAGAGATGATAGTGATAATGAGAAGTACAATACATTTCTCGCAACATCATAAATCCTTCTAATGCCCCTTTCACACGTTTGAAAATAATGCAATATTATCTGGCATATCTGTCGTGACCATGTTTTGTATGAGTTAGTATGTCTGTGAAGTTTGTCAAAAAATTTTATGTATGAAGTCCGAATTTGATCTTGTACCATTGGTATGTGTAAGTCTGTATGTAAAGTTTTGTTACTGACATACCAGGGTGATCGAGTAATGAGTTTTAAAGTTTTTTTTTTTAAAGTCTGGGTTTTTCTAATTTAATCTAAGAATTTAGATTAAACTCGCTATATCTATGTAAAATAGGCTTTAGAAAAATGTTTGTATAAAATAATGAAGAATGATGAAAATCGAGTGAAACTAAGTGATTGTTTTATATAATAAGTTCTATTGTTAACTATGTTGAGGATGTATGGTCGACTGTTGACATCATAGAAAGCAATAATCAGGATTCAGTCTGGCGAACCATATTTTAATTTTGGCTACGTTTCGGCTCAAACATGTGAGCCATCATCCTCCCTGGGATCCGTGAGCCATGCGCTAAGCATAAACTCAGTGAGCAGTAATGGATCAAATGTTTGAGCCGAAAGGTTAGGAAAATTGAAATATTTTCACCTATGATTTTTATTTTTAGATTATTTACTCTCAAAAACATGTTTTTATCGAAACTTAATGTAATTCCTTTACTTTTTCTCAACTCTAACTTTATATAAAAGTTTAAAAATTGATTTTAACAACGAAGTTTAGTAGAAGTTGTAAGTCGCACCCCAGTTTTTTATATTATGTTTGCTTAAGTATTTCTTTTCTCTATGTATTATTTTATTATTTGTTTTTGCATACTTTGAATTAAAAAAACTTGAGAATAAACCGGAATAGTTCCTTCATTAAAATCTATTGCAAATTTTAAGATGGGTTAATTAGTTCCGTGGATACAGTTAGAGAAACGCAAACGGAACTCCTTATGTGTACTGGGCAAAGGGCATTGTATTCAAATACTGAATTTTTGAACAATTGACGAGGTATTACGAAGCAAATGAGCCGTGCAGCAATTCGACAGGGTTAATTTAATTAGCTTAATTACATCTCCTCTGGGAGGGACTTGACTGCTTTATACCACCAGAACAAAAGGATCTCTTTTGATTTGCAATTTTTTTTTTTTTTTTATAACAACTTCATAATTAAGAAACAGAATATCGTAGCTCATACCTTAGCGAGGATGTCAAATTGTTTCTGTGGACAATGGCGCAGTTTAAATTCCTACGAGAGGGATTAACCCGTTAGAGATGCAGTATACAGATCACGTGCGGACATATCATTCTGGCTGTCAGGGGATCCGAGATGGTCTAGATCGTAATCTAGATAGGGACTGGGTCATCGTGGAGGTGGGATGTGTTCTGCAGGATAGTGGTCCAGTCATGTCACTTCTTCCAGGGCCACAGATCTAAAAGACCCTAAGTAGCAAGAGGAAACTGCGGCGCATCTAGAAGAGGATTAGGCGAAAAACATTGATCACTATAATTATTATATGAACTTAGCAACAATTCTTCCAAGGGTATTATTATTAAATATTAACATATAAATAAATCCGATGTATATACAAGTGTTAAAAGATACAAAACTTGCATCAGTGCTTAAAGGTATTGGGTTGCTCACCCCGATGCTCAATAAAAAGATATAAAAAACAAACATCATAAATTCCTTCCTTCCGACATATCAAGCTGCTATTTAGGAAAACCTAGATAAGATCAGTGGCTGGGAAAATCTATAAAGCAAATTTTTGTTATATTGTTTTGATTTTATATCTACAAAATTATAGAGATTTTCCCAACTTTTTGTTTTTAGTTGAGAAGTTGACTTAAACGGCTAAAACACTAGAAATATATATATATATATATATATATATATATATATATATATATATTATATATATATATATTTTTTTTTTTTTTATTATTTATTTTTTTTTTTATTAATCAATCTTTATTTGCATAGAATACATCTGCGCAGTTATCAAACATTGATTGTAACTCCATTACAATGCGCTACTTATTTACTAACACGTATTTCGTACATCAATTATTAAAAACTTTTTTTTTTTATTTAAAAAAAATAAGGAATAACTGATAAAAAAATCATGAAAATCGAAAAAGTTGAACGGCAAGGTCTAGACGATTTCGAATGGATTAACTCATACTTAATATTTATTTTTTATTTTTTAATACGAAGAGAGATAAGGGCACTGGGGAGTTTAGAAGGTTGCACAACGCGGAATTGCGGAACTTGTATCCTGTGAATATAATTGAGTTAATAGCGTCGCGGAGAGTAAAATTATTGAGCTCGGTGAGGAACGAATTCCGAGAAAGTTGGTATTCACTGATCCGATTGGCAGGCGTCCAAAAGGTAGACCGAAGCGGCGATGGGAGGATTGCGTTAAAGCTGATCTCGGGGGCTTGGGCTTGACCGGCGAACATTGGACGAGTCTATGCAGGCGAAGTATGGTGGTATCGGCATCGAACCTTCGGGTTCGGTAAGCCTATTATTATTAAATACGAAAAGGGGTAAAAGAAGGGTGTTGGGGTTCCATGAATCGAAGTTGTATGTAGCGCGCACCAGCTTTTTATATTATGTTTGATTAAGTATTTCATTTATGTATTTATTATGTTATTATTTATTTTTGCATACTTAGAACTAAAAAAGCTTAAGGATAAACAATTTCTTCATTAAAATCCATTGCAAATTTTAAGATGGGTTAATCAGTTCCGTGGATACAGTTAGAGAAATGAAAACGGAAAATCGAAAATGTTGAGCAGCAAAGTCTGGATGATTTCGAATGTATTAACTCATACTTTTTTTTTCATTTTAATAAGATATGGAGAGTGGTAAAAGAAGAGTGTTGGGGTACCATGAATCGATTTATGTACCTTAGAAGATAAAGCCTGGGGACATACAACTAAATCAAGAAGGCTGCTAAAAACCCAACCACCCTTCTAAATAATTCATGAGGCAGAGTTAGCATTAGCAGCGGCAATGGGACACAACTAATGCCGTAACCAGGGCTGGTGCTCGGTCAACACCCCTCCGCTTGCTCCTCTTTCTGCTAAATAATAATATGTAATGGTGTTGTTATACAATTCCACTGACACCGTATTCTGGCCACATGGCTCTATTTAGCCCTTCCCACACCAATCCTTATCAAAAATCTTTGAGGAGAATAGGTTAATTCAAGGTCAGTGGTTGGCCTAAATTATAAGTTTTCGTTATTTGCACGCTATAGGTACAACAGGGCTAATCCAGCATCTGAAATTTGAGTACTGTTAATTAGAGTAAAACTAATCAGTTCAACACGACATCTCGGTTAAATCACATGTGAAGTTGTTCGGTTTTTTTTTTTTTTAATTTACTTATTTAGAAATAAAGTGACCTCTGAGGCAATAAGTATTACATCTATAAGAAATCATTCATTCCATATGCACGGAGTAAACAGAAATAAAATAAATAATTACAAATAAGAATAAATAAAAATTTAATATATATATCATAATAATAACACCCCCATCTAGTGAATGGTATAATGCCAGGAGATCCCAGCGCCTATCATTTAGCCGCGTCACTGGCCTTGTAAGCCGTATACTGAGTGAGGGCGCTAGAGATTTTGTCTCTATACTCTCTGGACTTGAGTGGAGAAGCTAGCCATTGCCATCGCTCGAATAGTTGTTCGTCTAGAAACACTTATCTGTGTTACTACGTTTATATAGTCTTCGAGTCAAGGGTGTTTTTATTAAACGGACGGACGTATAGCTAAAGATATTTTTAATCGGTAGAATAAAGATTCTCAAGGCCTGCTGACCAGACCAAATGCATCTCCAGTAAAATTTGTTTTCAAAGTTGTCAAAAAACGCCACAAAAGTCCTTGTTGCAAGTTTATCTCATTTGTCCGAATTCAAGGGTTGAGGAAAAGTAACGAAAACAAATAAAAAATATTTCTCAATTAATTCTACATAAAAAGAATTCTATTGATAGATTGACAAGTACTTACATCCGAAATTAAAACAATAGTTTGATACGCGAGGCTAAACGATAAAACGCCAACATTTAACTTTATATAGGCCAATATCACAGTAACTACTCTTCTTACGAAGATAGGTGTAGTAAACTAATTTATAGGGTATTTAAAACCTGTACTTCTGCAACCCAAGTCTTTCCTTTTTAGTGCATTTAGTTAGATTTAATTTAGGCGAAACATTATTAGGTTTTTTAGTTACATACATAAAGTAAAACCAAAAATGTATTTTGCGTTGATGAAATTAGTATTAAACAAGTTTCATGGTAATTTATTATACTTTTCTAGATATGAAGAATAGTTTCATATAATAATTCATAATAAGCATGAATATGATCAAGTCTATTTTATTTTATTTTTTTGTTATATATTATTGTTTATTTTATTTTTAAGTTTTGTATATTATTTATTTTATTTTTAATACATGGAATAAATGGTTTCTCAAAATCTTAATACTTAATACTCTTCCATGGGTTTTAAATAGTGGTACAGCTGTTTGGTTGTTTTTTGTTTATTTATTTAACGTTGCTAATCGTACAATGCTAAAGTGGGTGTCCAAAATTGAGCCTATCCAGGTTTAATTAGGATAGTGATCTTCAACGAGTGCCTGACATCGCATAGGCTCGGGACCACCTTTTAACGTCCCCTCCGAAGGACGGCATAACTAAGGATTTTTCACTACCATTATAAAAACCCTATGGCAACCTGCGGGTTCGAACCCGGGACCTTGGGCATAGGAAGCTGTTATGCTAACCACCATGCTAAGGGTAACCCCACAGCTTTTTTGTTATTAACTGTAATCTAATATAAGATTATATTTATTTTTAACTTAAATTTACTTCCCACCTTATACAATATAGAGAAATAATAATTCAAAAGAAAGAAGCAAGATGGACTTTTATAGATTATTCCAATAAATAGGCGTGAAAAAGTGACTACAAAGATCTTAAGCTAACTGCCATAAAACATCGCATGTTCATACAAAAAAAAAAAAAGTACATTTCTTCTGATAAAAAAGATATTACTGTTATTGACGTTTTGGAATGAAGTAGCACCGAATCCGTCCATTTTCCAAGATTATTTATCTAATAATCTAAGTTAAAGTGACAAGTGATAAAAGTAGGTCTGTATCTATAAATAGCTGAAAACTATCTCCGACAAGGATAAGATGGCAAGGTGCTAATAGAAAGGTGAACGCACTGGCCGAACCGGTCCACGGTTCCCAATGTCCGTCCTCGACCTCCATTGTGAACCTCTTTCATTTGCGTGGTTCGTAGTAGCTTCGGTCGGCTGATCTGCGATCTTCCTGGAATAGTAATCATAGGTCTCTATTCTTTGGCAAGGATTAGATAATTATGATTAAGTGAGGTGCCTTCTAATTCTACAAAGTCAAGAATATAGGGTAAGCTAGAGTAAGGCTATTCTCTTTTGAAAAAAAAACACACACAAACATGCGAACAGTTATATAAAATAAGGCATAGATAGGCAGTCATTTTGAGACAAGGAAAAAAAAGTAGATTAATCGGTTATTTATTTTTATGTTTCACCCCTACGAAGAAAACAAATGATAAAAAGTAAGAAATAGGACGAATAAGAAATTCGTATTTTGAAAAACAAAATCTTAAAATTTAAGTGTGAGGTTTTGAAAAATTTATTTCCTAGTCGATATTTAAAAAAATAAATAAATAAACACAGGTTTAAAAACATTAATAGTTACAGTAAACGAAGTAGTAGTAGTAAACGAAAATTCTTTATTTTAAGGTAGGAAATTACCTATAGATCAAGTCTAATAAAATTTGTTTTTTTCTGTTTTGCGTTTTGTTCTAGTTTCGTTGTGTACTGAACGTAATAAACTTTATAGATGTGTTCCTCTATCTTGATAAATCGTCATAGTTATAATTGATCTAGAAAATCATCTCATTTAAAAATATTTGATATCTATTTGCATATATAGTTTGTTATAGTTATATAAATAAAAAAATATTCTAACCGACTGACCTTTAGGGATAAAATGATAATTTCGAGGATCGTTTTAGGATTGGTGACTTAAGAGGTTGGTAGAAAAAAATAAAAATAAAATCCTCTACCTCTACAACATATTTAGGGTCTTGTGTTACAGTACAAAGAGACTCGTTATGGCCACAGGCCGTGTAGGGAGGTGATTAGGCTCTGATCACGCTCAGCTGCCTGTTTTTTCCCCTAATATTTTGGTACCTACTTTATGAAGGCTGGGTGTTCTCCAGAAAGCTCGGGGTCGCTCTGCGGAGAATGTTAACAGAAGGCTTACTTCGTATGCTATCGTACAATTTTAAGAATTTGAATGCAATGAGGTAACTTTTAATCTTAAACAATGGAGGCTCAATGGAGACATTGAAATAGATAAATATATTGCGTGATCATTTACGGTATGTTTTAAAACCCGTTGGCAGATGATTTAAGACGCAGTTATATGTAAAATTTAACATATATTATACAAGGGCGAAAGCAATAATAACGGTGAAGATCTCATTCTTCTTCGTAGCATGATATAGCTCTTCGCTTTTAGGTTTGTTGAAATATTAATTATAAAATACCTAATATTTTAACGAACCTTAAACTAAAGTATTTCCATAAGAGCTTTGACGTAGATCAATAGAGAGATTAAACGAGTTAATCATCTATATTTTTGGTTAGGAACAATATTATAGTATGTAAGCCAGAAAATCCCTGGGTTGAAAAATTTAAAGATGAGAATGGCTTTAGAAACTGAAGGCTCTTCCTAATTTTAAGGAACAAATTTTCAATAAACCAATTAAAGTGAAAATCTTGAATGAACGGTCTTGTACTATGAGAATAACAAACTAAAAAACGTTAAACTAAAAGTCAGGTATTGGACCTCATTATCCAGAAAGTACAGAGGCGAAGAGGTAGTTATCGCCTATATAAGGATAGGACATTGCCACCCCTCGTCCACGAGTATTTCATGGCACAAAAGGACCTCTTTTGGCCCTCGGCACAGAAGAGAAATTGAAAAATGTGTCAGCTCTCTCTGAAAATTCGTTTATTTAAGCTTATTTAAATCACCTGTCTAGTTTATACCAATTATGTTATTATATAGTTAAACCTATAACTTTTACTTATCTATATATCAAAAATATAGTTAGGGAAAGTTTTGCAATCGTCAAAATTTTCGAAAACCAATTTTCTCCAAAAATACACGTTTTGGGATTCCCGGGATCCAAATAATAAATCCCGAAAAAAGGTCTGTGTGTGTGTCCGTCTGTGTGGTGTGATAAGTCTTGGGCGAAAACGAAAATTCGTGCCAAACTGAAATTTCATATTCAAGACAACTAAAGGCCCATGATGTAGCAGCAAATTTCTAATAAAATCAGCAAACCAGAAGAACCACTTTATTCCATGCATTTTGAACCTTTTAACGATTTACCAAAACGCCTCTATTTGATTGAGCTCGCTATATAGATGTAAAATTTAATTAGCTTTAATTTGATGTAAGTTTCATCCTGGTTGAAATAGTCTTACAGGGCTTAAATGTTTTATAATTTTTTCCTCTAAAGGATTTAATTTTAGAGATATATAAAAAAATAAATAGCTACATCACCTTGTCATCGTTGATAAATAACGAAAGGAGAAAAGTGCAGAAATATTTTTTTATGAAATTTTGTGATTTTGAATACACGAATCGTAATGTAGATGTATAATATATCGTTGGAAAGCTAAGGATTTTAAAAAAAGGTCTGTGTGTCCGTGTCCTCTTGTGTTTGTGGTAAGCAGAGAGCAAAAATAAAAATTCATACGAAACTGAAATTTTATATTTGAGACAACTACACACCCGGGATGTTAAGAAAATGTTTCTGTAAAGTTGGCTGACTGGAAGATCTAGTTTATACTATGCATTTAGCACCTTTTTACGATTTTCTCAAAAACTGATCGAACGATTTTGATTAAACTCGCTATATCGATGTAAAATTTAATGGGCTTCAATATCGTGTACGTTTCATTCTGATTGAAATAGTCTGATAGATCTTAAATGTCGATAGCTTAAGTACTCTTCCTCTGAAGTAGGTTATTTATTATATTAAGATTATTTGATAAAACAAATGTTTCTAACGAAATTCAAATCAATTAATTCCTTAACCTTTTTACTTTCACTTACCAATATATTTCATCTCTATCTGCATTTAAATATTCTTAAATTGATTTTAACAACGGAAGTAAGTGAATGTCGTTTTTGGGGGCACCAGAATTTTTATTATTATTATTTTTTTTTAATATTCACAAAATTAATCAGTGAATCATTTTGTAAATATGTTAGGTCAATAATAACTATTAACAGTTTTTCCTTAATTATTAAAATAACAAAATCGAAATTCATTTCCATGTTTATACAGAAATAAAATTGTTATGAAAAACCAAGAAGAACAAAAGCATCATTCCTTATATTTATAAATGGATAGTTTAATAGCTTTAAGAAAAAAACTTTATGGATGTTTCATAAAAACATTAAATGGATTTATGACGCTTAAAAAAACAGAAAACTCTTCTTGCAGATTTGGCTAAACACGTAAACTAATAAAAAATGGACCTTTCGTTCATAGCATAATCGTGCTCCACGCTCGCACACAATCACGTTTTTCCAACTCAATAGACTTTGAAACGAATAAATCTGTTCAAATATGTGTATTGAAGTATTCGCTAAATTAAAATACTTACCTTTCTTACTTAGTTGGTGAGAAAAGCAAAAATATCACGACTATGCTAATAAAATACATCACATTCCACATCAGCATTCTAAAAAGAATTGATATAAGAGGCTAACTTAACAATAAGATATTTACACATTTAATATTGATTCATATCCTTAGGAAAATTAGAGCGATCAACAATAGAGGAACGAAGATAGCTAAAATGTATTAATATAGGACCTGGAAACCATCAATTTTGGGTTTCCATAAAATACCAAATTTTATGAGGTGGAGAAACGAAAGTCAGCTAAAGAGCTGGAGGACTTTTATTTTACGATGTTTCAGGGCTGAATGGTATGTGATAAACCTGTCTTTATTTACTCTGTTTTCATTTCATTTTCTTGAAATATGCCCAATTAAAAATGAAATACTTGTAGAAGTTTTAATATATATTTTTAAAATATCATTGTTATTATTGAAACTACTGTTTAACAACGAGACACAGCCAACTCGGCAAAAATTCAATTTTCGAAAGTAAGAATTTTGACCGTAGAATATGTCCTGACTAAAGCGATTTTTTGTAGAATTGCACTGTAATATTGTGTTTAACTTATTCATTTCAAAATAAGGTATATCATAGTTCAAAATCATGATTTGGTTAAAACTGCATTGATCAGTTATCTAATAATATCCAGTAACAATCTGTAAACAAGGTGCGGGTTCAATTCAAACCTGGCCTACGAATTTTTTACGAATGGAAGTAAAAATTCCTTAGTTACAGAGTCCTTTGGAGGGTACCTGAAAATATGTCCCCAAGGCTATGCGATGTCATGTACTCGTTAAATATGCCCATCCTAATTAAACAAGGAAATTATTAATGTATTAAGGACTCCCGCTGCAGCATCTCCAGATTAGCTACAGCAGCATAAAATGATGTTGAATAAATAAACAAACAATCTGGGAATTATAAGTGTTTAAAATATTTTTCTTTACAATATAAATTCTTCAGTGGCCTAATAATTACATTTCATAGCTACTTTTTAGTCAAAATCTTTTTTAACTGAAATCATAATTTGATTTAGTATTATTTTAGGGTAGTAAAAATTCCTTGGTTATGTCTGGTAATCGTTAAATATGCTTATCCTAATAATAATACAAAAAAAACAAAAAAAAAAACACCTGTCCCTTTTCGTACTGTCTAGACCAAAGGCTGTGGAATGAGGTGATTAAGCCTTGATCACGCTCAGCCACCAGGTTTTCCCCTAATTTTGGGTACCAATTTTAAACAGACTGGGTCTGCCTCAGAAGGGACTCCATACCCTAATGGTCGCCCTCCGGCCGAATTAAAAGAATAAATAATTTTCTGTCACAGCCGGGATTCGCACCCAGGACCCGGAGCACAGTAGCCTAGATCCACTAGACCATACTGCTACCTATCATAACTAAAATAGGATATTTTAAATTTATTTAGAACTCCCACTGGTAGCATCGTCAGATTTGCCACAGTACTATAAAGTGACGTTAAATAAACAATCAATCTGGGAATGATATGGGTTAAAAATATTTTTCGATATAATATACATTCTCCATTGGCCACATAATCACATTTTATAGTTTTTTATCAGTCAAATTCATATTTTTTTCAACTGAATTCATAATTTCAATTAGCATTATTTTGAGGATGTAAAAAATCCTTGCTTATCCCGTCCTTCGGAGGAAACGTTAAAAGGTGGTCCCGAGGGACGTTAAAGATCCCTATCCTAATTAAACCTGGATAGGCAAAATTTAGAATTCCCAATGTAGCATCGTCCGATTAGCCACAGCAGCATAAATGGACGTTAAATAAACAAACAAACAAACCTAGTGATATATCCTTGATTTAGCATTATTTTAAGGGAGTAAAGGGAGTATTCAGTTGCAAAGTTACTTAGTTCGCGGCTTCTATCTAAAAACTTAAAGGTTCGAATTTATAAAACTATTATTCTTCCGACAGTTCTTTACGGATGTGAAATGTGGCCGCTTACTTTGAAGGATGAACAAAGGCTTAAGGTTTTCAAAAATAAGGTACTGCGTAAAATATTTGGTCCGAAGAGAGATGAGGCCATTGGGGAGTTTAGAAGGTTGCACAACGCGGAATTGCGGAACTTGTATCCTGTGAATATAATTCAATTGATAGCATCACGGAGACTCTAATGGACGAGTAAAGTTGTTGGGCTCGATTAGGAGCGGATTCCGAGAAAGTTGGTATTTGCTGATCCGACTGGTAGACGACCGAAAGGTAGGCCGAAGCATCGATGGGAGGATTGCGTTAAGGCTGATCTCGGGAGCTTGGGCTTGAACGGTGAACATTGGACGAGTCTGTGTAGACAGAATTCTTGGTATCGGCATCGAACCTTCGGGTTCGGTAAGCCTATTATTACTATTAAGGGAGTAAAAAATTCCTTGGTTATCCCGTCTGTGCGATGTCTGGTATTAGTTAAAGATCTCTTTCCTAATTAAACCTGGATAGGCAACATTTAAGACTCTCCTGTAGCATCATCAGATGATTAGCTCTAAAAGCATAAAGTGACGTTAAATATATAAATAAACCAACAATCTTGAAAATATCTTTTCTTATAATATAAATTTTCCAGTGGCTTCATAATAATATTTTATGGCTTTTTTCCGATCAAGTTATTTTTTTATGTGAATTCTTAATTTGATTTAAGATTATTTTAAAGGAAGTAAAAAATCCGTGGTTATGCCGTTCTTAGGAGGGTACGTAAAAAGGTGGTCACGAGCCGGTGCGATCTCATGTGCTCATTAAAAATCCCATCTACAATCTGTAATCACGATCTTCATTGTTTGGACCAAAAATAAATGGGAATACTAAATGAAGTATTTTGTACCACTACCCAACGACTCGAAATATATCTCATATAAATGGCCCAGAAAGTTTTGGCTCAGCTGAACGATTATGTAAGTGGGAAGGATGGTACAACAATAAAGCCCCATTAAGTACTAGCGACGACCACACTATTCCACAATGGGTAATTAACTGATTACCCTTCGACCTTTGTCCCTTCAAGTTGAGCAATACGGCCCTAAGGAATACCACGTGTCCCCCCCGTACCGTGGGACTCGGCCGGATTAATTAATACCCGGGGACAATGATGATCCTTGGTCCCCGCCGTTCAATAACTCCATCTCATTATCCACTTAGCTACATCACTGCCTTCCAGGTCCCGGCTTTTCAACCGGCTTCTCTTAACTCTCCAGTTGATTATTGGATTCGTCATGGGCGGTGTCGTCTCAATTGCTTACTACTATAAAGACGCAGATCGGCATTGGTAAACAACGTAACCACATTAAATGCAAATGCAAGGTACAAGAACATACATTGATCAAACCTACCGTTTATTGGAAGCATGAAACATCTTACTAATTTATTAAATTAAATTAATATCTTTAAATTTATTATAATAAGTTTATCCTAATATAAATTAAAGTTAGTACAACTCTTCTTCCAATAATTAATTTATTTGAAATTTTACATTTTTACTTTTACTTTCCTAGATACGAAATATATAATGAGGGAAAGTATTGCGATCCCTACACATTTTAGGGTCCGCTGAGTCCAAATAACCAAGTTCCGCAAAAAGTGTGTGTGTGTGGCAATTCCCGCGCGTAAACGAAAAGTCCTATGAAACTGAAATTTCATATTTAAGAATCAGTCTGCCGGCGTTCCTCAAGGCAGTATCCTAGGACCCCTTCTTTACACGTCTATACAGCTGATATCCCAAAACATCCTAACACCTTCCTTTCTACCTATGCTGATGACACTTGTGTGTTATCAGTCAATAATGATCCTACCATTGCCTCTCAAACTCTTCAATCCCACATCAGAGACCTTGAAGTATGGGGTTAGAATTGTAGAATCAAAATCAATTCCAACAAATCCCACCAAATTACCTTTACCCTTCGTCGTAAACCTACGACATCCTGCCCTACAGTGTCCTTTAATGACATTCCGCTAGTCCCGGTTGAACAGATTCGCTATCTAGGACTCCTACTTGACAAACGACTGACTTGGAATCCGCACACAAGCACTGAAATGACAAGAAACTGCCCAACGCTTTCGCTTACTTCAACACTTACTGGACAGACGCTCTAACCTTCCACTTAACTACAAAAGGCTCATCTATATTACCATCATAAGGCCTATATGGACGTACGGAGTTGAGCTTTGAGGCTCTACTAAACCATCAAATTCTTCCCGTACTTAATCCCTACAATCCAAAATCTTTCGAAAAATCCTCAATGCTCCTTACTTTGTCACCAACAAACCCATTCCCTAAAGATCTTAATGTCCCATATGTTACTGATTTGGCCCGTACGCGGTATAATTCCTTCCATGACAAACTCCACTCCCACATTAACCCACTAGTTTCAATCCTTGCTTCCTCTTCCATTCCTGACAATCCTCGAGGCGTTGAAAAGAAGATGGCCTCGAGGCCTTCTAGTGTAAATTACCTAGTGGAGTGTTGCCAATGGGCATATTCTCTTCATGTCTTTTCATGTATATTTAAGAAAACTATATGCCTGAGATGTTACAAATACTTTTTCATCAAAATCAGCTAACAAGAAGAGCTACTTTATGCCATGCATTTTGCACCTTTTTACGATTTTCATAAAAAGGGCTCTAAACGATTTTGATATAAAATCTAAATATGCAAGTAAAACGAATTTGATAAACAAGTAAAGGAGAAGAGTGCAGAAATATTTCTTTATGCAATTTTGTGTTTTTGAACACACGAATCTTAAAAAAAAGGTCTGTGTGTCCGTATCTACTTGGGTTTGTGGTAAGTTTAGAGCAAAAATCATATTGAAATTTTATATTTAAGACAACTACACGCCTGGATGTTACAAATACTTTTTTATCAAAATCAGCTCACCAGAAGAGCCACTTTATGCCATGTATTTTGCACCTTTTTACGATTTTCAAAAAAGGCTCTAACGATTTTGATATATAATCTAAATATGCAAGTAAAGCAAATTTGATAAAACAGGAGAAAAGTGTAGAGATATTTCTTTATGCAATTTTGCGTTTTTGAACACACGAATAATAATATAGATGTATAATATATCGTTGGCTAAGGACTTTAGAAAAAAATGGCAAAGTCCCACAAAAAGGTCTGTGTGTCCGTGTATACTTGGGTTTGTGATAAGTCTAGAGAAAAAATAAAAAGTCACGTTGAAATTTTATATTTAAGACAACTACAAGCGCGGGATGTTACATCAACGTTTTTTTTTTTAAATCGGCTGACCGGAAGATCTAGTTTATACCATGAATTTTGCACCTTTTTACGATTTTCTCAAAAACGGATCTAACGATTATGATGAGACTCGCTAAGTCTATGTAAAATTGAACGGGCTTTAATATGATGTGGGTTTCATTCTGATTTAAGTAGTCTGATAGGTCTTAAATGCTGATAGATTTAACATTCTTCCTCTGAAGTAGATTATTTAGTATATTAATATTATTTTATATAACAAATGTTTCTATCGAAATGCAATTTATTTAATTCCATAACCTTTTTACTTTCACTTACCTATATTTTTACATCTCTAACTGCGTTTAAAAATTCTTAAACTGATTTTAACTGTGTTGCGCGCACCAAGTTTTTAAATATTATATCGTTATCATAATCAGTTACCAATTCAACTATTTCTGATATATAATGAATAAATGTCATTATTTAATGCCAGATTTCCTCTTGGGCCCCTGCACACACAACATGGGCTTGGTAACATACAACATTTTTTGACATATTTGTTGATGACATATCATTGCTAATACTACTTAGATACAGATGATTTTGCTGTAATTCGGATTGCATTCAGATTGCCTTTCAAATGATTAGTTATGATTTTTTAGGAGATGATAATTTCAGAGTAATTCGAAAACAAATAGTATAAGCTTTTTATAACAATAATAATAGGCTTATCGAACTCAAATGTTCAATGCCGATAACACCAAATGTTACCTTTACACATTTGTCCAATGATCAGCGTCCATGCCCAGGTCCTCGTGAACAGACTTAACGCAATCCTCCCACCGACGCCTTGGCCTACCTCTTAGACGCCTACCAGTCGATTTAGAGCATACTTACTTTTTAGGAATTCGTTTTTCACTGAGCTTGGCAACTTAAGAGTGGCCGCGAAGCTATCAACTCAATGATGCTAACTAGGTACAAGCTCAGTAATTTTTCGTTGTTTAACATTTTGAATTCCCCAATGGCCTCATCTCTCTTTAGACCAAATACTTTATGTAGTACCTTATTCTCGAGCACTTAAGACGTTGTTCATCCTTCAAAGTAAGCGACCACGTTTGACATCCGTATAGATCTCCGAGATTATAATAGTTTTGTAAATTCTAACCTTTAAATTTCTAGTAGAGCTAAATAATTTCGTAATTGAATGATAACACGTATTTACTGCCTTTAACCGAGGCTATATTCCCTCCTGAACTTCGCCCAAGTATCTAAATACTTAAATTTATCTTAGTATTAAAAATACATTCTAAAAAAATATTAAGTTTTAATCGAACTGAAAACTGTGAACCAAAACATTTCTTTTCCGCGAGTTGAACAACCTTTCTTACGAACTAGAGGAAGAAAGGCAATCCATATGTATACTTGGCATTATTTCGGCTATTATGGACTGGCTCCCTTGAATATAAAATATAAAATACTTAAAATTTACACAAGAATATAAAATTGAATAACGCTGAGTCAAATATGATACCGATTGAGGCATTGATTAACAAAAGGATATTTTTTACGAAATTTCGATATTTTCATCATTTAGTTTTATCAAAATCTTCTATTTGATTTTATATAATGAACACTTAAGTCATTTAAATACGCGATTTAAAAATGAAATTTTTTTCTAAAGGTACTACTTACACATTTAATTTTGTTCCAAATCATACTAAAACCTTTCATTCCATAATTTTAATATAGTTTTATTAATAAAATAAAAAAAACAAAAAAAAAAATAAAATAAAAACAATCCTAGATTTTAATGCGAAATGAATCAAATAAATTAATATAGTAATGATGCTTTGATAATATAGTAATGAGAGTTTTTCGGGCACACATACAGACTTATAGGTTATTTTTAAAGTAATTTTATTCATCGGCATCCAATTAAACAGACATCTCACCACCTAGTGAAATATTTTTATTCCAAGAATCAAAATTATGTGAAAATAAAACCACAAAAACTGATTCGCTGTAATTTATGATTATATAAAACCGCAAGATGTTAGGGATAATTTTCAATTGAAGAATACTAAACCATGATGAAACAATAACAAATAAAAAAATAATTTGATTTAAATAAAAACATATATTAAGACGGTAAGACAAAAAAAAAAAAAAATAAATAAAAGAGAAAAACTGTTACAAACTTATAGCTAAGGAATTTAAGCTAAAATTAAACATGCTAAAACTCTTTAGAACATAGTTGAACCTTCCAGAAAAAGATATTGGCATATATGATTCGAAATATTAGAACATAGTCTTTATTAGCAAAGATAAAAATTTAAATTTCATTAATTAAAAACATGTTTGTACGTGGTAGTTCCTGTCATGGTAATAACCTACCGACAGTGAAATATCTTATCAGGACAACACCCTTTAAAAACTGACAGTTAACATTCTGATTGGTGAAAAAATGGATTAGTTAACATATGATAGAACATAATTAATTTTTAGATCATTATAAAAACAAAATATATAGTTCCTATTCAAATTCAAGAGTTGGCCCGTATATTTCCAAAATTGTGCCACTGTCTATAAATAACAAAACTAACTCGGTTCAATAAAGATATGTTTGTTTGTTTATTTATTTAACGTCACTTTATGCTAGTATGGCTAATCGGACGATGCTACAGTGGGAGTCCTAAATTTTGCCTATCCAGGTTTTATTAAGATAGGGATCTTTAACGAGTACCTGACATCGCACAGGCTCGGGACCACCTTTTAACGTCCCCTCCGAAGGACGGCGTAACTAAGGATTTTTTACTCCCATTAAAAAATCCTAAGATCACCTGCGGGTTTGAACCCGTAACCTTTAGCATGGGAGGCTGTTACGCTAGCCACCCAGCTACAAGTGATCCCAGTAAGGATATTAAATGACAAACTAAATATCCGAACAATTACTTCGCATTATCTGAATCTTGATAAAACGGAATAGAATGTAACTATGAAATAGTATATAATAACTTCGATATTAAAGAGTTTAATACAATAAAATAAAAATTGGTTGAGCTCACTTCAGTATTAATTAAAATGAAATACAGAATTATATAACCGTGAAAAAAAAAAATAAAATAAAAATAAATAAATAAAATGGAAAATATTAATCAACGTCATCTATTGGTGCCTTTCTAAACTACTACATGTACCGTAGTACTACACTTAAGAGAAAGGTTGCAGCACCTACTAACTTTAAGGAAACCACTACACTGGTTATTTTGTATTTAGCAATTTTAGTTATTTTATTTATACGATTTGGAATTAAAAATAATTATATGATGCATTCAAACTATAAACTTTGAAACTTTTTCCATTTTTCTTCATTTTCATAACGCCCAATTGTATTAGCAAATAAATGAAGAATGGCTAAGGCATCATTAACTTAAAATTATCCCAATCCAATGTTTGTATAATAAATGAATAACTGATCATTATCGCTTATTATCACCTTATAAAATTTATATGTTTTTAATACATGGTTTACATCATCAAGTTCTTATTCATTAAAATATAAAAGTTAATAATTCAAGAACAAAAGTTTGTAAATAAAATTTGTAGCAAAATGTTCCAATGAGTTACATCTTTTCAAGTAACTTTAAATTTACATTATAAATTTTAAAAATGGAATGGATGATTTATCACGGTCGTGATACTCATTTCCATTGAGAGTGGCTGATTGTATCATCTTTAAAAAAAATAATAACAACAAATTTTTATTAAATGTTGATCTAAATTTAGATTTCTATATTGTAATGATTTTTTATATTGGAGGTTATATGATGGAACACATCTATTGACAAGGACCTCAGTGTGATAAGAAACTGGGAAGTATATATTAGGATTTTATTAATATTTTCAGTTAGCATAAGTTGATAGCTATTTAACAAATAACTTTATAAATAACTATTAATCTATAACTTTATACATTAACAATAACTATTAATCTACCAAAACTTTAAAATTTCAATGATCAATGACTACCCAACATAAAAGATTCAACAATCAATAAAACAAATAAATTGTCCATACAAAACCCATGAAGGGTCTCAGGTTCATTAGATGTTGAGATTTTTACTGTTTCTAGAACAAAGGCCATTCAAGGAAGTGATTAAGCCGAGATCACACTCAGCTTCCAGTTTTTCTCATTTTATAGAGGCTGGAAAAGCTGGCAAGAGTTATTGTATTTTATCATTTGATTAATTGTATAGTATTTTTCCTTACTACCACCTGGTTTTTAAAAGCTTATAAAAAATAAATAAATTTAGACAATCCAGGTTTTAAACATAGTGTGTACGGGTAAGCGGTGTTCTTCTGTAATTGTATAGTAACAGGATGGATAAGTGTTAAAAATTACTTGAGTAGTAAGAATAAAACTCCTCAATTTAAAAAAAAATAAAAAATAATAAGCTTTCTAAGGACACATCAGCTCAGTACTTCATTTGGCTTATTTTCTCCTCTTACACCTCTTCTTCATCAGTCGAGCCATCCTTCTCTCTTTTAACCATGTTTCTTTCCTCTTCTCCTCTGAGAAGACACCAACTCTCAATTTAGCCCTAAATTCCGTTTTTTTTTCCCATATCCTGTGTTGTTATCTGTAATTTTTCCATGTCTACTTGGCTTCCACAAACTATCCATACTTCATTTTCCTATCATTGATTTTTTCAAAAAGATTTTGTGAGACTGTCTCTTGGATTCATTCTATTCAGATGGAGGTAAAAGACTATTCTTCTTTTCTTTTAGCATCCGTGATCTTTTCCACCTGTTTATAAATTCCCTCATTACTTCAAGAGTAGAGTTTTCTATTCTGGTTCCTAGGATTTTTCTAAGGATTTATCTTTTTTCTATTTCAAGTTTTCTTGTGTCAACTTTTCTTTGTAGTCAGACATTCATTAGCATAAAGAGCCTAAGGTTTTATTACTGTTAGGAATTGCATCAGTTTTGAATTTCTGGAGATGGCCTTTTTATTGTTAATTTTATTAGTTAGATTATAGGCTATTCTCTATAGGATATATTTTTTTTAAGTTTCACCTGAGTCTTTAACTCTTTTCTATTTAGGAATTTTGGAGCATTTTTAAAATTTGTCAAGAACTCTACTCCTGAATTTAATAAGAAAACATTATTAAAAATTTTTTTTCTGTTAAACATGGTGTGATATTTAACCTATAACCGATATGGTAGGATCCTCAGACATTTTTGTTTTTTCTGCAATCTCATAGGCGTAGCTTTTAGGAGCTGTAATTGACAGTACTTGGAGCTGTTGACAAAATTGGTTGCCCTGCAGTAGATGATTTATGAGTTTTATTTAACTTTTAGTGTTTAAGGGACCATGTAACCCACCATAACGTTAGTGTAACTGTTTATTAAAATATTTGATATCGTAACAGTCAAATTGCATATTCTCAGCAACAGTCGATTAATCTCAATGATCCCAAATACCTGGGACGGATGGAAGTTGCTATGAGCGATTCTGGAAGTGACCAGGATTTTTATCAATCTTTAAAAAATGACCATGATTCCGATTCAGAGTTAGATTACGGGACTGGTGATAATCAGGAATATGAAGCCAATCAGGTATTTCTTTGGAAAATTTAAAAAAGTATGAGTTGTGCAGGAAAATGCTGCATCCCAGGGCCTGACCTCTCAAAATTATTTGGGAAAAATAGGTCCAAGTGGTGTTCCACTCCTCCTGCCATCATTTCCGGAAAACAAAAAATTATCAAGGTTTGATTTTATTAAAAGTTTGGCAAAGCAGGTGGTAGAACCACAACTTCAAAGGAGAGTAACACACCTTGCATATTCCACGTGATCTTAGAAAATTAAATGCTAGGTTGGTAAATTACCAAATCACAAATCCCTCAGCAAAACCTAATGAGAGAATATGGTGTGAGAAATGCCCAAGGGTCAGGTATAAAAAATAAAGGTTTACTGTGTTGATTGCAGTACATCAGCATGGGTTGTACCAAGAGTGTTTGCGAAGAGTGCCTGTAAAAGTGATTGAGATTTTGTTTTTTAATTATCTTTTGTCCAATTTTTGATGTTCTTTAAACAGTAAATGATTCAAATCAATCACTATTTTTAATTATTTATGTACTGATGTCCTAATTTAAATGCTTAATATTTTGTAATTTTAGTTTTTATAATTTTTTTTTTTTTTTGCGAAATATACTTGTTTATAAAATCAAAATTTACATTAATTGTGCTCAATCCCATTAAGATACTTTTAGTTAGAATGAGTGTTTGTAAAAAAATTTGTTTTGATTTTAAGTGAACATTAACACTGAACATTTTGATTTAATAAAAAAAAAAAACCATACCGGTTATGGAACAACTTATGGACCATCCCTGTTACGGGTTAAACAAACTTATTCAAGTCATCTTCGAGTAATACATATTAATATGGATTAAAAGTAAAGTGCACACAAAGAAACAAAATTAAATTATTTTTATAATAAACTTGTTTTAAAAAAATTTATTTAAGTAATTTACAACTGTATTATACAAATATAATAAGTAAATGTGTAGGGAGCAGAAAAGTTGGAAAATATTTTAAGAAAGAACAACCCAATTGTAGCCCTTCCTTAACTATTTTAAGTTCACTGGGTGGGTGGGGTTATCAGGAATTTCTAAGGAAGATTACAGACATGAGAGTTTGTGTGGGCAGGGAGTTTGGAATAAAAAGAGGTATATCTATTACGGACTAGGTCTGCAACAAATGGGATATTGAGATAATTATGGACAGGTTGATTTGTGACAAAATAAGGGACATTCAGGATTTAGGATTGTAAGCATTAGATGCTTTAGTAGAGCCACAAAGCTTGATTCCTAATGTCTAAATAGGTCTGATAATTTTTATTTTTTTTTTTTTTTTCTATGGCGGGACAGGCCGTGTAGGCTTAGGACTCGTGGTGTAAGCCTCTGGGAGATTACATTCAAATTTCTCGGGGCATTTTGTAGTGTAGGGTCATCACTCCCAACACCTAATTTTGTGAGTGTCCACCATTTGGCCCGTCAGCTCACATACCCGGGGGAGAGGCTCTGAGTGAATCCCCATTAATTAATTGCTTGAAAAAATCTCTCCAGGACTGGGATTCGAACTCACAACCTTTAGCATGAGAGACTAGCGAGCTAGCCACTCATCCAGGTCTGATAATAGTGAAGGAAATAAGTTTTCTGTAATAGACAGGAAGTTTTGAAGGTTTCTCAGGTAAGTGTTGTAGTATCTTTAGCAGTTTCTAGTGTTTCAGTCTTGTGTAAGGATTCCAAGTTAGGCAATTGTCAAGATGCAGTCCTAGGTATCTGATCAGTTCGACAGGAGTAATTTTGGTTACTACAGGATACTAGGAAGCAGTTTGTGATGAAGGTAAAGGTGATTTGGTTGGAATTCGATAGGATTTATTATAATCCTTCACTTGTGACACTATTCTTCAATGGTTGTGATGTGGGACTGAAGGGTTTGGGATGCATAGTTGGATCATGGTGGACGGATAGGACTGAAGTGTCATCAGCATAAGTATTCAGAACAGTGCAAGAATGGACCTAAGATATTACCTTGAGGCACTCCAGCAGATTGAGAAAATAAGATCAAATGCTCAGGCTTGGTTAAATGCTTTTTCTGAATCAAAAAATACTCCAGTCCAGTATATCCAATGTGGAGTTCCTCCACATGGTGCACTGCTGCATTGTATAATGGGATGTCTAAAATCCAAACTAGTGGTCAGGAATAACGTGATTGATTTCTAGGATTGGATAAAGGCGTTTTAGTAGGATTTGCACGCAATAGGTAAAAGGGAGAAAGGGCAATAGGATGACAGATGTTGAGGTGGCTTATTTGGTTTTTGTATTATTTTATTATTGACAGTTCACAAGAAACAGGAAAATGCATGGATCTGCGAGTGCCATTGTTTATATAGGTAAGGAAAAGTATGGGTTTTCAAAATAGGCTTTTTTATGATGTGTGTTGGGATAAGATCATGAGCTGGGGCGTTTTTTAGAAGGTAATTTTTTAATGATGTTCATGACTTCAGATGGATGAAAGGCTTTAATCAACTAACGACGTTAAAAAAAATTTAAAAGAAAAAAACAACAAATCTTTAAAAGTTGTGTAATTTATAATTTATAAAAGTAAATTTAAAATAGCTTAAACATAAGTAGAGTATGTTAATGAAAACAGCTCTACTCTTGTTCTTGTTAAGCAGGAAAATAATAAGATAAAAAAAAAATGTACAAGTTTCTCAGAGAGGTATTACTATGAATAATAATGATAAAAGTATCAGAAAACAAACAGAAGAAATGTCAAAAATATTTTTTGGAATAGGAAAAATCTTTGATGAGCAAAAAAATAGACTGAAGGATGATGAATGGAATGAGCAAAAAAGTAGCCAAAATGAAGAAAACGGTCAATTGGAACATGGAGAAAAAATTTTTTAAACCATCAAATCACTCAAAACATTACCAACCACAAATGAAAGACATTTTCAAAATGGAAACTAACCTTACTCGAAAGATATAGGAAATTTTAGAGTATAGGGGCAAAAAGTATTAACTACTCTTTATAAAAAAATTCAAAAGATATTAAGATGTTTAAGACAATATATTATAAGATGTAACTTATAATTAATATATATAAGAATAAGACAACAGAAATTCAAACACCATTGACAATAACTGTTTGAAGATAAGAACAAATAAGCAGTTAAATTGATAAGAAAATCAGTATTTTAACCCTGGCTATGGGTTTGGATTCTTCCATTTATATCAAAATAATAAAATTTCCTTTAAAGTTATCTAAATGAGGATGAGAGTTTGTAAAGCTTCGCTTGTTTCTCTCACGACTGGCATAGGGGATGAACTCAGCGAGTTCCAAATCCTGTCACTAGATCTCATGCCTATGATACTGTAGAGTATTCATTTTAAATTTAAGATATGTTTCAAATTTAATTACTGGGTAATTAGAAAACAATTTAAACTATTTTTCATAATGACCTATTTCTGAAGTAATCTTAAAGAAAGAAAAGTTAGAAAAACGTAGACATCTGGGTTCACCTGAGGCATAGTGGATAGCATAACAGCTTTATATGCTCAGGGTTGCGGATTCAAACCTGCAGGTGGGCCTTGGATTTTTTAAAGGGAGTAAAAATTCCTAAGTTATGCCCTCCTTTGAAGGGCACATAAAAAAGGTGGTCTCGATCCTGTGTTATGTCAAGTACTCATTAAAGATCCCTGTCCTAATTAAACCTGGATAGGCAAAATTTAGGACTCCCGCATCTTCAGATTAGTCATAGTAGCATAAAGTGACGTTAAATGAATAAACAACAATCTTAGAGAAGAACTGTCCATATTTTGATAATAAAAGATAGATAATCTAACCAATATTGTATAATAATGCATTATAATTAAAAAAACACCCTAAAATATTTCAAATTAAACTTTAATGTACTTGAATAGAAGTCCATATGAAATAATATTAGTAATAATAAAAAGCAAAACTGTTATAAATAACATTTGTTAGTAAATACTAATGTTGCTGAAAAGACAAAATCAAATGTGCAGAAAATAAAAGGAAAAATTAAATATAATTGGTGGAAAATTATTTTTTCTTGTATGATAATTATCTAAAATACACTCATAATAAAAAATATTTGTACACCTAAATACTATCTCATTAGGTTTTTATGACTCTAAACAGTCTATTGTACTACTCATTTAACTCCAAATTTGATTTGGAGCTAATATTACTTTCACTTACCTATATATGAAATATATAGTAAGGGAAAGTATTGCGATTGTGAAAATGTTCGAACTCCAGTTTTCAACAGAAAAACACTTTTAAGGGGCCCCTGAGTCCAAATGACCAAGTCCCACAAAAAGGTCTGGGTGGTGTGTTGTGTGTGTGTGTGTGTGTGTGTGGTAACTCCTGGGCAAAAACAAAAAGTCCTATGATACTTTAAGATTCTCGGAATTTAAGGTTTTCTTGATCTTGCTGACACAATATTAAGCGGGTATATATATGTGTGTTGTGTGTATAAAAAAAAGTGCCTTAGATATGACAACAAAAGAGCTGCCTAAGCTGATATTGAATAACACGAATAACACACACTAGAAGGACACCTAAGAAAGTACATGTCGATAAGTTAATTAAAATTTTATTACTCATATTCTTCTATGTACAAATATTTAACAGGGACAACAGTTCAGCCAGCAAGCAAAAAACATTTTTTAAAACAAATCATTCAAAATATCTAATATAAAGGCTAATACTGGGGAAGAAAAATCAGACAAATTAAGTGAAATAACCAATTAAGTAAATTATAACTCCCCAAATGGATGCATTTATTTATTTTTAGTACGAATTCTGACTTCTACCTAAAATGTCTAACTTTAAATTAAGTAATTATTAAATCATATAACTTAAATTATATTATAAAGACCCAACTCTGTACTGGTTTAAATAAAAATACTTTTTAGTAAACTATAAGTGAGCGGCGTGGTCTAGTGGGTAGAGCGCTAGTCTACTGTCCTCCGGGTCCTGGGTTCGAATCCCGGCTGTGGCGAAATATTATTTATTCTGTTATTTCGGCCGGGGAAGGGGGAGGGGGCGATCCTGGGGTATGGAGACCCTCCTGGGGCACACCCAGCCTCTATAAAGTGGGTACCCCAAAATGGGAAAAAAAAACCTGGCAGCTGAGTGTGATCTCGACCGAATCACCTCACTGCACGGCCGTTGGTCTAGAAACAGTACGAATCTCTACACGTACTGAGCCCAAACCTCTTCATGGGTTGTGGTGGTACAGGTTTTTTTTTTTTTTAGTAAACCATAAATCTACCATGACATGCAGCATTCTATCACATATCTGAAAACTCACCTTAAATGATGATTCCAGCATTTCATCCACATGAAATAGCAATACAGCAGCTGGAGGTAACTCTGCCCTATGCTATTACACGGCATCCCAATCATCTTCTCTAGAACAAAAATAATTCTACTAGTAAAACAAGATTTACCTATATTATTTAGGAAACAATCATATTTCCTAAAACCACTTAAGAGTATATCAATTGATCCCTTATCTTTGAAAAATAATCCTAATTAGTCATCATTCTAGTTAGCTTTTTTTGGTCCATCTCAAGAGACAAGGATGCTTGGTTGAGAAAAGGGTATGAGGTAATAGTAACTTATTATTTACTTTCCTTAATTGGTTCTCCACAGTTTTCAGTGTAAGGACGTGAAGTTAACAGGCTGAAAGGTTATTGACATACTAGTCCAAGATCCGTAGACGGTATATATTTCTTCTGAATTTCCTTCAGTCCTCAGGTCTCGCAATCGTGTGCTAGGGTCCTTATGTCCCTTAGATCTATACCTCTTTTCTGGCATATGTTGCGGGTGTAGTCCATCCACATTATCCTTCATGTTTCTTTCGGATTCTATCCTCTATGGTCTGACTTTCATGAATTTTCAGGGATCATGGACATAGGAATCCTTCCTTAAGACAGCTTACCAATTAATCTCTGATCTTTTTATTCCTTATCCTGTCCCTCTTTTAGCTGACCAGTTTTCGGAGATACTCCATTTCACTAGCAGTAACTCTGCTTAGGTGTTTTTCTAAATGGACCTCACTTTCAATCCCAAACCAAATAATAGTTAAATAAATAAATAGCTTTTAATACATGTAATTTCACATTTTTCTTCACCTCATTTTTACCAATGAAAGTGTTAAATAGACTGTAAATTACATTATTGGCCTTTTAAATTCTATTACTTATCAACCGGTCGACCTACCATTTATTTTTATTTCAGTATTAAGGAATAGGTGCAATCTTTAATTAATTCCAGAATCTCTCTTTAACAATGGATCTCTTCTTGGTTCCGTCCAATATGTATCACTTTGGTGTGCATTTTTTATTACAAATTTTCATAAACAGAGATTTAATCTGATGAATGTTTAAATCTAGGTACCATAAAAAACGTTCATAGAATATTTGTGAGAAAGGATATAAAAATACTGTCGTCAAATAAATATTAAATATGAATAGATAATGTTTAAAATGATTTCAAGAATATTTTTAAATATATGTGAATAAATTAACAATTTTATACAGATTTTTTCTTTTAATTTTGGTGATTTCTCGTACCTCTTGGCGAGTACAACCCACAACCATTACTCCTACTCACATGAGTTATGTTCCTCAAGCCTCTGATACATACCCCTCTCCTAATTCAAATGTACTTGACATTTATTCCATCTTAAATTCCTTCCTCCTATAACTTCAAAAAAGCATCATCTCCCTCCTCATAAGAATTCTCAATGAAATCCCGTTCAATCTCCCAGAATGAGTATTAAGTCCCTAGCTATCACTTTGTGGAATGCTAATGGACTACATAATCACCATGACCAACTGGACATATTTTTACACGACAATCACATTGATATAGCACTACTGACAGAAACTCACTTCACACAGCGTTCACATTTTTACATACATGACTACATAACTTACAGATCAGAACACCCTGACAACACTGCTCATGAGGGTTCTTGCTTCCTTATTCATAAATCCATACTCCATTCCCTTGTTCCTTTCTACTCCACTACTGATGCTATATAATGAACCTTAGTAACCATTGCAACCAGTCCTTTCCATGTAACTCTCGCAGCTGTATACTGCCCTGCAGGAAATGCCATTTCTTATAACTGCCTCAACTCCTTATTCCTTTCCCTCGAACTGCGCTTCATTGCTAGAGGGGACTATAACACCAACAATGGGCTTGTTGAACATCCAATACCCATGAAAGTATCTTCTCTCACGTCTCATGTTTAAATAGTGATCCCATCCTCTCGCCCATGAATCCCACTTATTGGTCTACATCTTGATAAATTCATCACCTCTCAGCATTCCTCCTCACATACAAGAATCCCACTAAAGACTAAACTATATATTGACAGAGCTGTCGAACAACTTACTGACTCAATAAGTAGCAGTATACGTGAAAACACTACAAACAACAACACCTATCACACTCAACAAACTAACCTGCCACAGCACATTTGAATCTTATTAAGTACGATAAGAAAAATGTAGAGCAAGATCGAAGTGACATGTGACTAGATACCCAGCAGACAAAACTAACAAACTTAAAGCAGAAATCAGGAAATTCAAAATTCAAAAGTTACTGAAAGTGACAGAAAATCTCACTACTACTGATAAATCACTTTGGACTACTACTAAGAAGCTACTTCAGTTTAAAGAATTTAATCATCCTCTTCTCAATGAATCTCAATCCTGGACCAGATCTGATGAAGAGAAATCTTAAGCATTTGCTCATCAGCACCTCTTTAAAACCTACAATCCGCATCCTGATAGCCTTAATCAGCATCACCTTGAAATTGAAGCAGAATTGGATATTCCCACTCCAGCTGGCCCTTTCTTTTAAACCATTTCATCCTTCAGAAACTCAAGCATAATCCGCAGGTTAATTTCCCACAAAGCTCCTGGACACGATTTAATCACTCTCAAAATCCTAAAACAACTTTCAAAAAAATCCTTCCTATTCCTTACCTATGTTTACAATGCCATATTCTGTACCACATATTTTCCTGAACCCTGAAAGTTATCTATGGTTAAAATGATCCCTTGTTAAGTGCTGGAGCTGCCTTCCTTTTACTGTCCTATATTTTTACCAGTTATGGGTAAATCCTGGATAGACTAATCATTAAACGACTATATTCTATCCTACAGACTTTTCACATGGACATATTCCCTTCATGTATTTTATCTGGCAGCCAATTTACTTGATGTATTATCTAATACAGTTATAAATTTCAATGAAAAATAATTTTTTTTAGTGAATTAATAAAAATATTCCCAGATGCTTTATTTTTAATTTTTTTATAACAACCACAAAGAAATTAATGGCCATATCAATATTAAGCATTAAACATTATCAAAAAATAAAGTACAAGCAACATAGCGGCTTCTAACTAGATTTATTTCTGGATTAAACAGAGCTAATCCAATACCGAACTTTATAACGTCATAAAATTTTAAGTGAAAATTATTATTAAGAAATTTATGTTACAAGGAATAAAATACAAATATTTATGTTGAGTGTGTATGTGTGTCTTTTTTATTATCTATTGTCCTTTCTTTCAAATCCAGTTTAGTATCAAATTTAAATATTGTTTTCATGCAGCTGGCACCTCTACGAAGGTTTCGAAAGAAAAAATTATCAAACCTTTAAAATAAATTATCCTATGATTTGGAAATTAATTAGAAATACAAACCAAACCAAATGAAAATTTATAATCGACAAAACTTGCTGATGTTTAATATTATTAAAAAAAAATATGCACACTTAATTAAATATTAATGAAGTTAGACAACTTTGAGAAAAAGTTGCTTATATTTATCTGTAAAAATAATCAATGGTAAAGATGAAACTAAAATCTTCATATTTACAAATAATTATGAAGCATCTATATTTAATGATAGAGAAGGAAGAAATCTCATAAACAACTCAAAATCAAATGAAATAAAGATCAAATACACCAAGATTGAATAGTAATCAGTTAATGCAAAAACAATATAATTAAGTTCTATTATAAATATATACATAAGCTGTACTAAAAATTGTATATATTATTATTTTATTATAAGAGTTTAAAATGGAAGTACAATGGTAATATTTCTAATACCTTTTTCTTTCATAAAAATAATTCTAAGTATCCAATAATGCAAAGAGCAATTGCAATAAGTGAACCAGAAGACATAAATACAGGTGTACCAAGCATACTGTTTTGAACATTATTTTTTAATATAATAATTTTTGTACAATGTATATCTTAAAGGAATCAGCTATCTTAAAACAACAGTCTTTTATTTTATTATCTAAGTAATATATGTACCTAAATATTCCAGTTATTAATTTATGCTGAATATATCTTTTATATATTGAGTATTTTTTTTAATATAATATTTGTTTCCTACTGTCAAAAAAAGGGAATAGTCTTTATTATTAAAAAATATGTATTTATCTTATAAACTTGCTGTAAAATTGACACAAAAACATGAAAAATAAAAGCATTTTACTAAACTGTTAAATTATAATTTAAAAAAAATATATTCTAACTAATGTTTAATATTTAATTAACCAAAATGATTCTACTTCATTTAGAGAAAATACAATAATTGTATTTAATGTTATAAAAAGTTACAAAAAGTGCAATGAGCATGTTATATTAACGAAGTAGATATAACAATTAATAGATTAATGAATTTTTCAATAAACAATAATTAAAATACAAACAAATATAGGCTACGTAATGATTAAAAAATTAATTTGAAATTTAGCATTTTCAACACCATTGTTTGTAATTTTGGCGAAGTATCGCACAGGTCTATTTGCATTCCAATGTTTCGGGGGAGGTTATAACCTGACAGATGCCAATGGAATTGCGTTCGTGCTGAATTGCTCGTCAAGTCATTAAGCTGTTGAGGGCAGGTGGACCACCAATCCGATGTAAAGATGTGGCCTCTTCAGGGCTTTTACTCTCCACGTCATAGTGGAGAAAGTTTTCTGACGGTGAAATGGTGGGGGCTGTGGCTCCAGAGTAGGGCATTCGGTTCCGTTATTCCTTGCTCAGATATGAATAGTTCCAATTCGAAGACTCAAATCGGTACCTTGTCATTTTTATCATCTAGGGTAGTACGCTGAAGAATCAGAAAAAAATGTCAATGAGAAAGGGTAAAAGTGTTTTTTATACATACATCTTATGGATGTTTGGTGGAATCTTTGGATGGCATCATTTTTATCTTGGGAGAGACATACAGGGATTCATCTGGTGGTGTACTGGTGGAGGATATATTGTAGGTTGGCTGAGGGATTTTTTCCTAATCCCTCAGTACATCAAAGCAGCCAACTATGATCCAGAATACATGACTAGATTGGCCCAAGTGATGAGTTTTTATAAATCAGTAAGTATTATTTAAATCCCTGGCTTATTCAGTAAACTAATCAATATATGTAGTGTCAAAAGGCTTGAAATGATAGTCATATTTGGTTGACAGTATATAGTTGTTTTGACAGATCAGGAACAGTTCTCATTTAATGACTAAATGACAATATTTGTAGATGTCCTAATAACATAGAAAAAAAAGATTATGCTTTAGTTCCAAAATTCTTACCATTGAGTTAAGTCAGTTCATTTAAGAACTTCTAATCATTCAACTTCTAAGTCAATTTTTTTCAAATCTAAATGATCTATGCTCAATAAAAAATAATCTATAAGTATATATCACAATTAAATTGTAAAATAAAACAAAAGTAGGCTTTATTCTCCTATAAAACTGTACTTTGATTCGGGCGTAATAATCTAGAAATGTATCGCCCTAAAACACCTTAACTATCTATCTGTACTTTGATTACTGAAGAAAAGTTAAATGTCACAATATGATATCAATTAATTAATTACCACTTTGGTACATTATGAAATAAATGTTAATGTTTTAAGTAAATTTTAATCTTCTTCTTAATCTCTTAAATTTTAGCATTTGGAATTTTCAATTATAGTTAAAACCTGCTTGAGTAATGTAATGTTACTGTTCACATTTTCATTTATTTGTTTCTATCCTTCAATAGTTAGAGTTTATAATCAATGTGAACAATGTATATTGATTTGTATGTTCTTTGTTTACAGCCACCTTTTTCTACTTGGAGATTTACTGGTATGATAACTCTTGGTTACCTTTGGGGATCTGTTATTCATTCTGCAGTTCCTAGGGATGAATTCGCTGGTTATAACTGGCAGTTCTTATACCTACTTGTACCATTAGGCTGTGCATTAGGTAATTTCTCTATATTTCAAATCGAACTTTGTTTTGCAGTTGTAAAGATTTATTCTCCAGTTCTTAATTTGGCTATTTTAACAGGTGTTTGGTGTGTGGGAAATATTGGCCATGAAGAAGGAACACTTCTGTGGCCATTGCTCGCAGCTTATGGCACTTATCCTCTTTATAAAAATTATCCTGGAGAAATGACTTTCACTGCCATGATATTGGCTGCATCTTATGCTTTTGATTGGTTTTCTAAGAAGTGGAGAAGGCAGCAGAGTCCTAGAAAACCTGCTTATAAGTAAGTGAACCATTACATAAAAATTACCTATATTATTTTGATTTGAAACCATATCATAACTATTATTTTTTAAATTAAATATTTTTTCAGTTGTATTTCTTGTAATGCCACTTGAATAATAAATGTCAAGATGGAATACTCCAAAATGGGCAGAATCATTCTGTGATTGATTAATATACAACAGAATTTTTGTATATATCAATGATTTTTTTTTTTATATAGCTATTTTTTTTTCTATTTGCAGAAGGACATCTGTTTTGTTCACTAGTGCAATGATATATTTGGCCTTATGGGGTTGTTACCTTTTATTTCAATGGAACTGTGACAGACGCTGAAGGTGAAGAAGTTCCCATCCATGAAGTTGTCCACCACTTTTTTACTTCCCCATGGTGGCGCGATATTAATCAAAGTTTATGGGATACAATAGCTTTTGCACAGCAGCATGGGTGGTCTGAAGTTTGGAAGATGGCTATAGAGTTATTAGACCCTCATGGTGAACAGAACGCTTATAGTGTGAGTAAAATATTCATTTTTTTTTTTTTAATTGTTTACGAATTCTATTGACTGATTATTGCTTTTGAGTATTAAACTGTTGAATTTGTAATTTTTTCAAAGAATAACCTTAGAGTTGTCATCAGGTCATTAGTTTGTTTTCTCTGGTGTATTGTAACTGGGTCATTGGCCTGCTGATCTGTTTCCCCCCAATGGACTGGACTTGGACTACATCCTCCCACCTTGAAACCATTTCTAAAGAAAGTTATTTGATATCCTTTTGATTCACTTAAAAGTTCTGAAAGAAAATAATTAATGCAATTTTATAAAGTAATTTACAATACATCTTTTGAATTTACCAGTATGCATTGAAGAAATTAATTTTATATGTATGTACTTCCTGTTACTATAGATATATGTTATAAGTAAATAGTTTTGTTCTTATTTGTACGTTATTATTATTTTAAAATTATTTCTGAACTTGTAGAAATAATTAATTATACATTCTTATAAATTTGATATTAAAATCATTATATATCAATTTACACTTATGTATATAAAGGTTATTCATTTATCTTGTTAAATATTTAACTAAATACTTATTTATATAAATCTTCTGAAGTGATTCAGTTTTCACCATCTTATTAAAATAAAAGTTTTGGTTTTATTTCAGGTTTTATTAAAAAAAAAAAATTATAAATTTAAAAACTCATAAAATTTATAAATTTTGATTATTTAAAAAACAAGAAGGAGTAATATATTTTCTTAGATTATTTAAAATTGTGCTATAGTTTTTAAAATGGTTGTAATATTAGAACTGGTTATTGTTTTATAGGTGCTTGGCCTTGATCTTGGGGCGAATCAGACACTAATTAACAGCAGGTGTAGGCAGCTGTCCGTGAAATGGCACCCAGATAGAGTTAAAGACCCCCAAGGAAAGCAAGAAGCTCAAGAAAAGTTTTATGAAATTCAACAAGCCTGTGAACTATTATCTACAAGCAAAGCAAAGAGGAGGAGGCAGAATAAAAAATCACAAGTTTGAGTTTAAACAGCTTGTAATCTTTTCAACTAGGGACATTGTTCATTCAAGGTTCAGCCTTATGTGATATGTACATACAAATATTTATACGGAATAGATAATGAGTCTGACAATACCTCTTGTTATATTTAGATCATTGAACGTGTCTATGCTGAATACCTGTGAATCTAAATATGGATTGGATTTTAGGTTGGTTACGTGGATGAAGGAAAATAATGACAACTTGGTTACTACATGTAACTAACTTGTCAGTTTATAGAGGAATATTTTGATTTTAAATGGAAGCTATTAATGCATGAGTAGTTTTACGATTAAAATTATCTTTATAGTGCTGTTTTATTTACATATCTATTCATGCATTTCTTTGGCTATTAAAGTCCTTTCTTGTGATTAATAAAATATTTACAATTCATTATTAGCGCATTTTAGCAACTAACTATATTTATTTAGAACTTTAAACATCTATTTACTTGAATATATGGTTAAGTAAGTTTATAAACTATTAATTGTGAATGAGGCCATTATCCTAACGATGGTCTTAGATCACAACTTATTTGCGTGAAAGTCTCTTTAATATATTTGCACATATTAGGCTGTGGCTCTGTCCATAATAAATTAAGGAATTTTTGTACTTAAAAATTAGGAATTTGTAGGTTACTAAGCAAAAAAGTATTTATTTAGTCAAGAGTGTTGTCGTTATAAATGCTCAAGAATGATTTCTTCTGAATATTTAATTATTGTAGTCAAAGCTAACTTATTATTTAGGTAATAATGTACTGTTAACTTTCATGTAAGTAGTTGTCATTTGTAGGCTTAATTATTATTCATATACCAGTTTTTGTAAATATTTTTTTATTGTTAGCATAATATATTGTGTAAGTGAATGTTATAAAGGCCACTTTATTACCATCACATACATTTTATTAAGTATTACCTTTTTTTGTACAAATATTTGTTCATAAATTGATTTTCTGTAAATAAACATTATTTATGTTTTTATTATGGTATATTTTCCTCAAAATTTCACCTTGACTTCTCCCAATGGATTATTATAAAAATAGAAATTTACTTCCATTATGTTGCTTATTATTTTTCAATTTTTAAATAATTAAATTTCTGGCATAGATTGATTGACTCGGTAATTATTTGTGAAGTATGATAATTTCAGTGTTAGTAACTTTGTAGTAATAAATTTTATATTTCTAATTTACCTTATATAAAATATCTTGGGTAGAAACAAAGAGTTATCTATGTTCATTGCTCCAATTGATATTTGATTATTTAAGAATAATCTGCTAGTTTTTCAATGATTGGTAGACAGAATCAATTTATGTATCACTTACTTTGTTAACTCTTATGTTCTATTCTAGTAAATTCCATAAAATTATCCTTGTAATTGAAACATAACTGAGAGGTTAAGTTCCATGAGTTCCGAAACATTTTGTCTAAATTCTACCATTCCTGTAGTTGAACTACATTAATGCTTTGAACCTTAATACTTTGGCAGAAGGGATGCAGAAAGCCTGTCAAATGAAGATTTATGTTACAGATCTTAAAAATGAAAAAAAAAAAATCATTTTTAAGACAAGTTATCTATTGATGTTTATTACATATGTTACTACTAATAGGTATAGGTATTCCCTTTGTCACTGTATAGTTTAATTAAGTTTTTAAATTGTGTACATATTGTTTTTAAATATTCATCATTTAGTAGGTAGGTAGGGAAGGGATTTTAGGGGCGATAAATTTCTAGATTATTATGCCTGTTCTTCATTTAGTAATAAAATAAAGAAGATTAAATTGGTAAATACTTTCTGGGCCTATAAGTAATGAAAAGAAAGGTCGAAATTTCTTTGTTGAGCCAAGCATCCTTGTGAAAAATATAGAAGGTACAAAGTTTTTTTCGAGGAAAACTAATTAAAAATTCTAGCTTTGTACCTCTTCCAAAAAGTAGTTCCAATTGGTGAGTATTTTACTCTTCTTATAATAAATTAATAATAATAATAATAACTCTATCAATCAAATCATAATAATCAAACAAATCAATCCAGTGACTACCATCCAAGCCTTAATCCCCAAGATTTGACATAGCACAATCCTTCTAACTAGCCTTAGTATAACTCTTGGACACCTACTGGTCAGTTCAGCTATGTTAATATTTCAGGAATTTGTCCTTCATAGAGCGTAACAACTTTACATGCCTACTTGTGCACTGCAATGCAATTCAATTATACTTACAGAGTACATGCTCCTTAGATCTGGGTTGTGTAGCCTTCTTAACTCTACAGTGGCCTCATTATTTTTCAGACCAAAAGTTACACTTAGAATCTTATTCTCGAAAACCTCATGGCGTTATTAAGCGACCACATTTCAAACTCCTATAAAATTTCTGTTAATTCCAACCTTTAAATTTCTTAATGGACGCAGCAAAGTAAGTAGTTTAACTACTGAATAATAACACGCGATTACCGCATTTAATCTCGATTTTATTTCCTCCTGAATGTCGTTTTTATAGGTATCATAGATCCTAAATATCTAAATTTATCCAAATGTTCAAACGTATATCACCGAGATTATCACTTTTTCTATTACTAATCTCATATTTCGTCGTGTTCATTTAAAAGCCCTATATATTTACTCGTTTACATTAAAGTGCTTGTATTTACTTTTATAGTTCCCGCGACAGTAACAAGTCATCGGCGTACCATATAACCGAAATTTTCCATCCATATTTAACCATTTGTGGGTACGTCAAAGACATATTCGAGTACTAAATCAAATAAAAATTGGTTAGGGAAGTTAACGTGTTTCAGACCCAATTGAACCTTAAACCTCTGGGATTATGACCGTTTATAACTTAATTGAATATTTTGGACCTGACATTGGACATCCTTACAAGGTTTACTAACTTTATTGGTGTTATCTGTTCAATCATGATGTTAGGCAGCTTTTCACGGTTCATGGAATCATTAGCTTTTTTGAAATCAATATAAAGTTGATGGCCTACACAGTTATATTCCAGCTTTTTCTCTAAGATTTGTCGTAAAGAAAATATTTGATCAATAGTCGAACGATTCTGCCTGAAACCACATTGGTGGTCTCTGGTAATTTACTAAGCGTATTCACTGATTCTGCTAGTTAGTATTGACAAGAAGATTTTATAAAATACTGAGAGAAGATATATTCCACGACAGTTATTACAATTCAACTTCGGCTTTTTTTTTTTTTGTGAATTGGAATAAGTATTGATTCTTTTCATTTTCCCATATTTTTCTAATCAAAACATGTGCCAGCTTCCCCACACACCTTCATTAATTCAATTGGAACATCATTTCCCGCTGCTTTATAATGTCTTACTTTTCCTATCGCCATTTCAGTTTATTCGGTTCCTCTATCCACGGCTCAGATCTCTAATATTCAAAGGGAGAAGATTGATTATTATTTCCCGCATTTAGAATACCGTCAAAATGTAAAACTTTATTCAATATCTTTATCGGATCCGCTGTGATGTTATTCGCACACCTAACACCATTTATTAGGGGTTCAAATCGTTTGCTTATACCTTTGTAAACTTCTCTTACGTTATTTCAGATTATTTTGGTTATTGATAAGTCCTAAAATTGGGTGAAAAAAGTTACCTAAAAAGAATTTCAATCATTTGTGATGTGGAGTTGCAAATAATCTATTCTCCTTAATTGTTTGCATCTCTACTATAGCATTATCTACCTCTATCTTATTCTTTGCTGTACATTCATACCAGCTAGCATTTACGCAATTTCCACTCTCTCACCTCTCTTTTTATCATTTCCAATATTTATACTACAATGTATCATATATATTTTATAGACGTTCTTATTTACAAGTGATGAATTTCTTATGTCATTTATACTTTTTTCATTTTTCTGATTTGTCAAAAAAGTACAAATTAGTTTATTACAAATTTACATTGTCATTGGTGTATTTGCGTGTTTCACATGCTGTACTCTGATGCCTCTGATGAAAGCAGCCAAATCGGGTTGAAAATTAGTTACTCCAAAACATAATTAATATCCCTCAAGGGGATGTTTCACTTTGTCCTCTTGGCTGTAACATCGGCTACTAGTAACCACAGTAGCTTGACTATTTAATACATGATATAACCAATAATGTATCGCTTAGATTAGAGACGTGAACTAGACCTCTTATCGAAATTCTGAGCTTCATATGACTGATGCAAAGAGAAAATCTTTTAAATCTCTCTACAAGCGTTAGAGCTAGCTTAGGGTTTCACGCCTCAAACTCAAACCAGCCGACATAGCAACTACCCCAATCATAACCTGCACAAATTGATTGGTTTACAGTAAACTCTTGCGTTGTTTCATTGGTATTTAATAATTACCAGGAAGTGTTTATTGGTGTCATAATAATTAAAGGTTTTACCGTCGATATTAGTTTTTTTTTGCATGTCGACTATTTTTACTTTAACTTACCTATATATAAAATATATAATAATAATAATAAAAGGCTCACCGAACCCGAAGGTTCGATGCCGATACCTCTAGTTTTTAATGTGGTTTTAGGCGGAATCGCTCGACTATTGATATATAAAATACATAGGGGAATTATTGCGATCGTGAAAATTTCGAATTTTTTTTTCTAACGAAAATACACGTTTCTGGGTCCCTTTAGTCCAAATTACCGAGTCCCGAAAAAAGGTCTATGTGTGGTAGGTCTAGCACGGAAACAAAAAGTCCTACGTAACTAAAATTGACAACTCTATAGGCCCGATATGTTACAGCAAGTTGTCCACTAAAATTGGCTGACTGAAAGTGCTACTTTATACCATTCCTTTAACATCTTTTTACGATTTTCTAAAGAACGGCTCAAATAATTTTCACCAAACTCACTTTATATATGTAAAATTTAATGGACTTGAATATCAAGTAGGTTTTATTCTGATTGAAATAGTCTAACAAGGCTTTAAGCCGATATTCTAAATGTCTTGCTCTAAAGTATCTTTCATTTCATGTATTCAGAATAATTGCCCATATCATCTTATTAGGATTGATAAAAAAATGGCTAAATATTAAATTTGAACGAATTTGATAACCAACTAAAGGAGATAAGAGCGAACACATTTAAAAAAAATGTAATTTTAAGTTTTTCGAACATAAGAATAGCAACATATATGTATAATACACCGTTAGAAAGCTAAATATTTTAGAGAACATATTCTGTTATGTGCAAAGTTGTAAAACGCAATGAAAGTGACTAATAGGGCATATAATTATTAATGACAATGATACTAACACTTTGATATTGCTTTAATATTTAATTTAAATGATATGTTTTCAACGAAACTGACTTCTTCTTTTTCTTTATCTTCCTCCTATGTGCCTTTACTAGCGTGGAGGGGCCTCGATCCAACGTTGCCAAGCTTCACGATTTCTGCAGAGTTGTTTAAGTTCCTGCAATCTTTTCCCTCCAATCTTCTGGATATATCCGTCATACAAAATCCTAGGCCTTCCGCGCGGCCTTTTCCCAGTGGGTCGAGCTTCCAACACTTTTCTGGGTTCGCGGTCCTCATTCATTCGACAAACATGGCCGAACCATTTTAGCTGTCGCTTCTCGAGGATGGTTTTCAGCGCAGGAATTTTCAGCTCCGCTCTAATTCCTTCATTTCTTACGCGGTCTCTTCTCGTTTTTCCTGCGACCCTACGTAAATACCTCATTTCAGCTGCAGTAATTCGGCTTATTTGTTTGTCCAGCATTACCCAGCTCTCGCTCCCGTAGGTAAGAGTGGGGAGGTATACAGATTTGTAAATGTGGAGCTTCGTCTCTAGCCCCACATCTCGATGGCCAACAATACTATTGCATATACTGTAATAGATTTGATTTTCTTTAGCAATCCTGTTTGCAATTTTTTAATCTATTTTTCTCTGCCTATTTATATTGCAGCCTAAGTAGAGAAAGTTTTCAACTACTTTGAGAACCTCGCCGTTACAAATCACCTCCACAGTCTCCTCCTCATCTCGGGACAGGACCAGTATCTTGCTCTTGGAGACATTTATTGTCATTCCTTTTCGCTGAAGTTCTTCCTGCCATTCTATTAGAGCTTGCTGTCGTTTGTCTTTCGTATCACAAATAAGGACGATATCATCAGCGTATAACAGTGACTGGCTCAGTATCGTCCTCATGTTCCACTTACCAAGCACTGTTCGGGCAGTTCGCCTTTTACAATTTTTATGGATCTCATCCATAAACACCGTAAACAGAAGCGGGCTCAGACTGTCTCCCTGCTTTACTCCTCTATCAATGGGAAAAGGTGCAGATTCTGTTCCATTAATCCGTACCACTCCTATAGAATCAGTGTATACAGATTCTATGGCGGAAATAAGATCTATTGGTACATTTTTCGCTGCAATGACGTTCCATATTTCTTGACGTGGGACCGAGTCGAAAGCAGCCTTAAGGTCCAGGAATACGAAATATGTGCTTCTATATCTGTCCCATGATTTTTCTAATATATTTCTTATGACAAAGATATTATCCTGGGTCTGCCTGCCAGGGCGAAAACCTGCTTGCTCCTCTTCCAGTTGTTCCTCCTCAATTCGTCGTAGCCTTTTCTCCAGAATGTGCGTGTACATTTTGTATGCCACGGTCAGGAGGCTAATTGGTCTATAATTAGCACATTCCGTTTGACTTCCTTTTTTGTGAATAGGAATAATCACACTGTACTCCCAATCTTTCGGGATTTTTTGGTATCCCATACCGTCTGAAATAGCCCTTGCAATGCTTTAATGAGCTCTTGTCCTCCATATTTCAGGAACTCGGGGGCGATGTTGTCTCTGCCTGCAGCCTTCCCTGTCTTTAACTGTCCAAGAGCCAGCTCTACTTCTTCTTCGTTAATGGGTTCATCACTGACTTCGTAAATCGTCTGTCCCCTTTGTTCTCTAACTGCTTCTTTATAAGCGAAGAGGTCTAGGTAGTGTCTACGCCATCTCTCTAATATTTTAGATATTTCTGTCAGCAATTCACCGTTTCTTTAACATTTCTAACTGGCCTTGCCCTTTTGCCATTCAAGAATTTCACAGTACGCCAAAACTTTTTGATATTTTCTCTATAATTTTCATCTAGGCTCTTCCCGAATTCTTCCCATGATATTCTTTTTTGTGCTTTTACTACTGCTTTGGCCTCATTCCTCGCTCTTCTATACTCAGCCCAGTTACCGGGTGTCTTATGGCGTTGATATGATTTCCATGCTTGCTTCTTTCGGTTTATAACCGTCTTAACATCATCATTCCACCATTTGCTGCGTTTGCCTTTATAGGTGAATTTTTGTATGCCACAGACCTCTTTGGCGGTTCTCAAGATGGAAATTTTGAGGGCACTCCATTGTTTCTCTGCGTCTCCGTCTATATCCAGGATTCTGAGACTTTCTTCCAATTTGGAAGAATATATTTTTCTCTTATCTGGATCATCTAAAGCACGAACTTTTATTGTTTCAAAAACTTTAGCTTGAGACTTGCGGGTTCTTAAGATCTTAGTATCCGGGACTAACAGCAGATGATCTGTGCCTATTTTTGCCCCTCTTATTACTTTCACATCTCTGAAATATTGTCGAATGCCTCGTTCATAGATAAAATAGTCGATGACACTATTCCCTACTGCGCTCGAGAAAGTAATTTAACGAAACTGACTAAACGTTTTAATTAAATTTCATTCAAAATTTTTAAATTAAAGTTTATTTAATAGTTCTAAAATTGATTTTAACAGCCGAGGTAATTGAAAGTTGTGTGTTGCCCGCACGAGATTTTTTTAAAATAAGATATTGACAATTTTACTTATTTATTCCGATTAATGGATCGAATTACAAATACTAAAAAACATCAATTTTTATGTGACCAATAAATTATAATAAAACACGAAAAAAAACAACAACAACTCTGATCTATAAAGAAAGTTAATTGATAACAGTGGATTTACTGCCAAACGACCAATAAAATATATTGGTTCAGAATACAATAAAAACATTAATAAAACAATTTCAGATCAGATATACATTTTCAGTAACTAATTTAATTATTTCTGTTAGACCAAGGCTATAAACAGTTGACGTGATTTCAGAATATAATTTTAACGTCGAGCCATATTAAGGCTATGGGTGTAGGGTGGAACCAATATTGAGGAGGCATATGTGGCTAATGTTAGGGGAACGCTCCTGCTCCACTTTTAAAACTTATCCTAGATCGAGGCAGCAGTTGCTATAATGAAACCCTAAACCAGCTCCATTACCAGGCAGTGCCCTTACTTTAACCTCATTGTTGAAATTAATAGCAGTATATTGAAACACTTACAGCATCTCTGCAATGTCTGTGGCTGACCAAAATTACTTTTTAATTCAGTTTTGTAATTATCAATTTGAACAGACATTTTGTGGAAATTACGTGATACATTGTAATTTTTAACTTTATTAAATCCTATAATATATGTTTACTCAACTTAATCCTATATATTACTAAGCCCTTACATATCAAAGCATTTATTATGAGAGGTATGAAGTCGCCTTGTTGTTAAATTTTGAAACAAGGTGATTCCCATTCACCTGTTCTATTTAATTTTAAACGAAAATAAGACATTTCAAGGATGCATCTATGTAGTAAAATTCCTAATAAATGATGCGCTGGTTATAGACTATCGAAATAAATACAACATTGGTGAAAACCGATAGAGGGACAGACATAAGACTAAAAATTAATATGGTTTCGGATAAGACGATGTCGAGGTATGGTTGTTATAATGGACAAGAAAGAGTATCAGAAGGCCTCGACAATTGCGTATTCATGCAAGGAAGAGAGTTTAATAAAGATGAACTGTAATTAATTAGAAGAGAGGACTGGTTAGGACGGATTACAATCTGTGTGGTAGAAGCACACCAGTAGTGTGGGTTAGGGAGAATTCACCCTGCGTAGTAGTAGCACGACAGTAGCGAGGAGAAGGAGAGAATTCGCCCTGCGTGGTAGTAGCACGACAGTAGCGAAGATCAAGAGGGAATTCGCCCTGCGTGGTTGTAGCACGACAGTAGCGAGGATCAGGAGAAAATTCACCCCGCGTGGTAGTAACACAAAAGTAGCAAAGGTTAGAAGGAGAGGAGGTTCAAGAAGGAAGTAATATAAAGATAGCCCACATTATGATACAAAGGCAGAGTTAAATTGACCTAGGGTGTTACAACTTGGGTGATCTTAAGAGTTGTGCCAGCTCTTGGGGATGTTAGTCATCCATGTCGATAATTGACAGTGAGAGCTTTGCTAGCAGACTAGGGTCTTGGGCCTAGGTCAAATTACCATGAGTGCTTTATTTATTCTCATAAAACAGTTATATAGATATAAATATTTACAGTGACATTAATTAGTAACAATGTACAATATAATTAGATATAGCGTCTTCTTATATTTGCCCGGTAAGGTATGTGGACGCCGCTGGTGCTCTCTGTGAGCAAGCGTGTGTAGCATCCGCCACAACGAAATATTTTTATGTTGAGCATTAGAAATTATGATGAAATCGGTGATATGGATGTATCAATGATATGTATTTAAAAACATAGTGAAAGTTATGTAATTTTTGTTTATGATAGACAGAAAAAAAAAATTCAAGAGTAAATAAAGTTGAGATTGAATGTAGAAAGTGCCTGTTATTTCTCTCTTGAAAAATTACTGATCTCTCGAATTTTGCATAGAAAAAAATAGAAAGGTTGTAATATAAAACAATATTATTTTTCTAACAGTTTTGTATGCCTGTGAATTTAGTCACTAACTTTCA
This sequence comes from Piezodorus guildinii, assembly GCA_023052935.1. Taxonomy (NCBI): domain Eukaryota; kingdom Metazoa; phylum Arthropoda; class Insecta; order Hemiptera; family Pentatomidae; genus Piezodorus; species Piezodorus guildinii. The sequence continues at coordinate 85,966,194 of CM041293.1, forward strand.
AAGAAGATAAATAATATTTGGTCTGAAAAGAGATGAAACCACCGGTGAAACAACTCGTTATTGCGAATTTCATTCCGTCATTATGGGCAAGGATAGTTGAAATGGTCATGGGAAGTTATAATGCTTGTTAAAATGTTAAAGCCGATAGGTTGACCTCAGAGGGATAAACCGAGGCGCTGGTGGGATTATTGCACCAGAACTGATGATAGAAATTTACGTTTGAATGCAATGTGTAATGGTTGGAATGATCCTTAGATTTCTTTATATATAGGTATATAGGTTATGCCGTTTTGTTTTGTTTAGATTTCAAATTCAACACATCATTTCTCTCCAAAAATTCTGACTTTAAAGGTGAGTCAAGTTCGATTTTTCCAGGAACGTTATAACATACGTGGCTAACATAACATCCTCCTATGCCAAAGGTCACGGGTCAAATCCGCAGGTGGTCCGAGGATTCTTTAATGGGGGTAAAAAATCCTTAGTTATGCCGTCCTACGGAGAGGACGTAAAAAGGTGGCCCGAGCCTGTGCGATGTCAGGTACTCGTTAAAGATCCATATCCTAATCAAACCTGGATATGCAAAATTTAGGACTCCCACTGCAGCATCATCCGATTAGCCACAGTAGCATGAAGTGACGTTAAATAAACAAATAAACTACTCTGCCGGACAAAATTAAAGGATCACTTCAATATTTTGAAATTACTGAACTGTATAGGGTATTTTTGAAAATATTCTTTTTTCTTTGGAAGACACACTTTATCATAAGGGTAAGAAAAAAAAAAATTCTTTTCTAGAAATTTTTAACTGGAAAACAAATCAAAAAATAAAAATGTCCTACAGTCTCAAAATGAAATAGTAAATCTTTGAAATGAAATAACAAAACTGAATAAAAAGGAAGAATTCGAGGAAAACGATCAATAATTGGCATTCCCACCTCTAGCTCTGATATTGCTTCCATTCTCCTGCCCATTCCAGCGACCAGGGCTCTTACATGTTCCACTCTTCCACTAACATTTACCTTAAATCTGCCAAATTTTGTGGGTCTCGGGCGCGGAAACTTCTTCCAAGCATGTCCCATACATGCTCTATTGGGTTCATATCTGGACTTCTGGGTGGCCAAACCATAACGTCAATTTCTTCTTGTCTGAGGAAATTTTGCACTGATCGAGCAACGTGAGGTCGGGCATTATCGTGCATAAAAATAAAGTTACCTGCGATATTTTTGGCGAAAGGTATTACATGTGGCTCAAGTACCTCCCTAATGTACCTGTCAGCAGTTATAGAGCCACGGTTCACAAGAACCAACTTTTCTTCATAAACGGGTGGGAATATAAACAGGTAGAGGATTAACTTGATAAGATACAACACAAAGTCCAGTCTGGGACAAAGGAATTCCAATTTTTATCTCTTATGTAATAATAATATAAATATTTGTAAGTGATCCTTTAATTTTGTCCGGCAGTATATTACATACAACCAATCACTTAGATGCATAGTTAATAATGATAATAGGCCTACCGAACCCGAAGGTCCGATACTGATACCACTAAATCTGCCTACACAGACTCGCCCAATGATCTCTTACTGTTTAAGCCCAAGCCTCCGAGATCAGACTTTACACAACCCCCCTCTCCCCCTCTCGGGGCCGTGTGTTCAGAGCCTGCTTTTTCGGAATTCGTTTTTCACTGAGCCCAACAACTTTACAAGCCATCTGAATCTCCGCGATGATCTTAACTTATTTATACTCAAAGGGTAAAAGCTCCGCAAATCCGCGTCGGTGCGACCTTCTGATTTCTCCAGTGGCTTTATCTCTCTTTGGACCAAAAATTCATGCAGTATCTTATTTTCCAAAACCTTAGGCGTTGTTCATCCTTAATGTAAGGGGCCGTTTCACATCCGGAAAGTACAGTCGGAAGAATAATAATTCTAGATGCTTATTTAGGCATACTATTTAAGGTTCATATAAGCTGAGTAATTCTCTTAAAATGGTTTTGGCCGAAACAAAAGGAAGGTGGGGACGGCTATATTGTGGCTGGCTAACACCTGTGGGCGTCGGTTAGCTACCGTGGGCGTTGTGTAATTGTCAATATTCGTAAAGCAAACGAACAGTGAATGGGTTCTGGCTATAACACTGTAATCTTATTACTGTGCTCCAACGAATATTCCACCTTACACCGTCACGTAATGGCGTGAAGAGTAGTAGTTGATAACGAGAGTTTTTAATCTTTTCGTTTTTATTATTCTCACCTTATATGTTGAAAATTAAGAACCTAAGCGATATCTAGAAAACAATATATATATAACACCGTGTTTCCAACAGGTGCGATTTGTATGAGGTGTCATTTATGTTTATAAAATCTCTGACCGATTTTGAGTTTATCGCTATGAGAGTTTTATTTTATCGTAACGCAAAGTGCAATTAGTAAGAAAATATGTTTATTTTATAGCGTATTTTTATTATTATATTTAATCATCGACAGAAATGAAAACATAAATCAAAATGCTGCAAATTATTACACAATGGTTTATTATTTCCAAATAACAATATTAGGGTATAACTGTTTATAAAGCTGTTGATAGACAATTAAGTAACATGAAAAGCAACAATTCAAAGGATAATATCATGTCACTACTGCTGATTTCGAAACGCAACATCTCAGTTAGTTGTTAACCAATTTCAATGATTCTTTTTTAATTTTCCGATAGTTGATTTCTCTATCAAATAGCAGTAAAAGCAAAAATTGTTGGTATATATTTATTTATTAATGGGTGAAATTTTAATTTTTTTCTTTTCTTTTTTTATATAACTATTCGCTTTTTTTTCGTTAAAAAACACTGTTAAATTTTGTCTCTATCTCCAAAAATAACTGAGTTATTGAATTAAATCCCATTTAATAAGACGCCATTTTAAAACTAACCAGCTGATATCAACGTCTAGGTGTTAGGATTATCATCGCATGGACTAGTATTTTGTGGCGAATTAAAAAAAAAAAATGGTCCAGTAGTTCCGGAGAAATGACGCGCACGGCGGTCGGCGTAAAAACGGATTTTTTTTATTCGTTATTCGGATTCTACTCATCTTGAAACGTAAGCTCTCAAATTTTGAGCGGGTGTAATTTTTTATTTTTATTTTTGTTAGATTACAAAGATTGATTATTATTTTTTTTTTTTTTTAATATTTTTATTGAAATTTACAACTGTATTTTGTAATACAACTAGTAAATATGCTGGTAAAGATAAAATACATGAAAAAACATGAAGAGAGACTGCCCATTGGCAGCACTCTAGTAGTCAATCTAAACAAGAAGATCTCGAGGCCATCTTCTTTTCAGACGCCTCGGAGGGTTATCAGGGATCGAAGAGGAAGCTAGGGTAGAAACTAGTGGGTTAGAGTGGGAATGAAGTTTTGCATGGAAAGATTCATACCTGGTTCGGGCCAAAACAGTAACATAGGGAACGTCAAGATCTTTGTGGATGAGCTTATTAGTGACAAAGTAAGGAGCGTTGAGGATTTTACGAAGGATTTTGGATTGTATGGATTGGATACGAGAGGAATTGGATGGTTTGGTTGAGCCCCATAGATCAATTCCGTAAGTCCAGATAGGTCTTATAATAGTCATGTAGATGAGTCTTTTGTAGTTAAGTGGAAGATTAGAACGTTTGTCTAGTAAGTGTTGAAGTAGTCTAAAACGTCGTGCAGTTTCTTGTCGTTTCAGTCTTGTATTAGGGTTCCAAGTAAGGCGTTTGTCAAGGTGCAGTCCTAGATATCGGATCTGTTCAACCGGGACAAGAGGAGCATTGTTGAAGGAGACAGTAGGACAGGATGTCATAGGTTTACGACGAAGGGTAAAGGTTATTTGATGGGATTTGTTGGAATTTATTTTTATTCTCCAGTTCTGACACCATACTTCTAGGTCTTTGATGTGCGCTTGAAGAGTTTGAGAGGCGATAACTGGATCATTATGAACTGATAACACGCAGGTGTCATCAGCATAGGTAGAAAGGAAAGTGTTGGGATGGGTTGGGATATCAGCTGTAAAGACTGTGTAAGGAATAGGTCCCAGGATACTGCCTTGAGGAACACCAGCAGACTGAGTGAAAAGGTATGAGTGGGAACTATTGTGATTTATTTTGAAGGATCTGTTAGAGAGGTAGGATTGAATAATGAGGAAGTAAGCAGGAGGGAGGAATTTACAGAGTTTGTACAACAGTCCTGGGTGCCAGACCCGGTCAAAGGCCTGTTCTACGTCGAGAAAGGCTCCCGTGCAGTACAACCCGCGCTCCAAAGCAGAAGAGATAACGTCCACCACACGATGACATTGCTGGATAGTGGAATGGGATGTTCGGAATCCGAACTGATGATCAGGGATGATATGATTAGAGTCAAGGATAGGATATATTCTTTTCAGAAGGAGTTTTTCAAGGATTTTACCCATAATAGGTAAAAGTGAAATTGGACGGTAAGAAGATGGATGTTCGAGCGGCTTTTGGGGTTTGGGAATCATCTTAACAATAGATAGTTTCCAGGAGTCAGGAAAATATGTGGTCCGGAGGATAGCATTATATATGTAGGTAAGAAAAATGATGGATTTTCGAGGAAGCTGTTTCATTATATGGGATGTAATTAGATCATGTCCAGGAGCTTTGCGGGAAGGTAATCTGTGAATAATATTGGATATTTCTGAAGGATGATATGCTGGAGGAGGTAGGGTCATTTGGAGAGGAATATCAAGTTCTGTTTCGATACATTCAAGATGGTTGGGATTGAGTATGTCAGGATGAGGATTGTATATTTTAGAGAGGTGCTGAGCGAATATATGGGATTTTTCTTCGTCAGATCGTGTCCAGGTTTGAGTTTCAGTAAGAAGTGGATGGTTGAAATCTTTAAACCTGAGGAGTTTTTTAGTAGTCGTCCAGAGTGACTTGTCAGTAACAGTGAGAGATTCCGTCAAGCATTGTAAATTTTAAATTTTGTATTTTCTGATTTCTGATTTTAGTTTGTTATTCAGTTGGGTGTAATAAGTTTTGTCTGTTGGGTATCTGGTCCTCTGCTACTTCGATCTTGCTCTGCGTTTATCTCTTAATAAGATCTGAATGTGCTGTGGTAGGTTACTTTGTGGAGGTTTATTAATTTTGGTGTTTGTTGTGTTGTCTATTATGCTGCTGCTTATTGAGTCAGTTAGTTTTTTTATGGCTAGATCAATATCTTGTTTTGTCTTTAGTGGATGTTTTAAGTCTAGTTTATGTTCCAAGTCATATCGAAATTGGTCCCAGTTTACACGTCCAGTAATTAATGTAGGAGGAGAGGGTTTAGGAACAAAGTTTGAATGCAAGGAAAGCAGAACTGGGCTGTGGTAAGATGAAATATCATTCAGGGATTTGATTTCAGCTTGGGAAGTGGGGATCTGAGAGGTGACAAATATATCCAGGATATCAGGGCGTTTTTTGATGGATGTAGGCCAATATGTGGGATTCTTAGGAGAAAGGATGGAGTAGCAATTGGAGTTTGCAACGTTAGAAAGGATACTGCCACGGGAGTTGGATGTTCGACAACCCCATCGCTGGTGTTTAGCGTTATAGTCCCCTCCCGCAATGAAGCGCGGCCCAAGGGATCGGAATAAAGAATGGAGAAGGCTATGGGAGATGGAGTTACCGGGAGGACAGTATACAGCTGAAAGAGTTACATGGAAAGGACGAGTTAAAATAATTACAGAAGAGGATTGTATAGCGTCAGATGGAGTAGAAGGAAGAAGGGAATGAGGTAAAGATTTGTGGATAAGGATGCAAGAACCAGCATGGGAAGTATTGTCTGGGTGGTCTGATCTGTAAGTGATGTAGTCACGTATGTAAAAGCGAGATCGTTGCGTGAAATGAGTTTCAGTCAGAAGTGCTATGTCTATGTGGTTGTGATGTAGAAATATGTCTAGTTCGTCTCGGTGGTTGAGTAAGCCGTTAGCGTTCCATAAAAGTATAGTCAGAGGCCTAGCACTCATCGTGGGAGATTGAACGGGATTTCGGTAAGGATTCTAGTAAGAAGATTGATAAGTGGCTGGATAGTTTGCTCAAGATCTGTGAGGAAGGAATTCAGGATGGAGTATATGTCCGGTGGGTGTAAATCGGAGGTTTGAGGAAGATAATTAGCTTGGACGGGAACTTGAACAGGGGCTGGAGGCTGCACCCTTCTAGGGATACGAGGATTTACATTCAAAGGTGATTGAGGTTGGGGGTTTGATTGAATTGTTTGGATCGGACGGGATGGCGGTTGTTGAGGTTGTTTTGACGGCAAATCGACCTGGAGAGGTAAATGATGAGGAGGGATTGTTTGGTGTGGAACTTCAGTCTTGGGATGGGAGGTCTGGTGTCTAGGTTGGGAGGTCTGTTGTCTGGATTGGGAGTTCAGAGGCGCCTGACGTTGAGATTGTCGAGTCTGCGAGGTGGTCTCGGAGTGATGCTTCTGAGTGAACTGACGAGTGTGGTTTATTGGTTTTGAGGTCGATGGCTGTTGAGCGATGCTGGCTGGAGGTTTTTGAAATTCCGGAAAATTCACTAAGCTTTCCAATGCGGGGGGTGCCTGTGTTGTACTATTCTGTTCCAGACTTTTTGATGGAGGGTTTAGTGATCTAGTCCTGAGCAGATTTTTATAGACCGAGCAGCCTCTGTAACTCGCAGGGTGTGCTTCACCACAGAGAGCACATTTCGCTGGCTCGTCACGTGGTTTTTGGCAGGTATCTGTGGCATGTGGGCCGGCACTTTTGACGCACCGAGCCTGGTGGTAGCAGTACGTCTTTGTGTGTCCCAAGTTTTGACACTTGGTACATTGCACTATTGTTGTTTTCTGTCGAGGCTGTTCAAAGCGGACTGTGGAGAACACTAATCTTGTTACATGGAAAATTTCTGCATTGTTTCTGGCTGGTTCAAGATCCACGAAAAATAGAGGTAACGGATACTTTCCAGTTGGATGCGTGATGCAAGTAACATGTCTGACATTATGTCCAATTTCTTCTAGTCCTCTTCTGATAGCTTCCGTGGGAGTGGTTGAGTGAAGCCCTCTTAGAACTACTCTGTATGACTTTTCTTGCTTTAATTGATAGCAATGAAAATCGTAGTTATTCGAATTCAAATGGCTAATGAGCTTTTTATAACTATCTTTTGTAGTTGTGTTGATTTTGATATCATTGATTCTTGAATAACATCGAAAGTTGGCCTGTCCGATCAAGTCTGCTATTTCCTGACCAAAAGAAAAAAAAATTGTTTATATTGTTAACAAAAATTGGTGGTGGCTCGGGGTCACAAAACCCTTGTGGCTCAGGAGTCCCGGATGTTATGTTGGCAGCAACTGAATTGTTGCCGAATGAGGAGGGTGGGGCATTAAAGACCGACGGTGAGGTTGAAGTTGATGCGGTTGGTTCAATACTGTTGGCTGCAGTGAGTTTACTGCGAGTTTTTGGCGGTGCGATATTTTGATCAGTCGCCTGTTTTGTTTTCGCAGGCTTATTTTTCTTTTTGCTTGGAGAATTACCCCCGGAACCCGGAGGGAGGTAGTTACGGTCCCGTTTTTTCAACGTACGACGCGTCAAATATTGTGAGTCTGTTTCACTTATTTCACTGAACGGGGTCTCCTCTGAGTCCTCATCGGACGTATTTTTATCTAAGTCCATCATGGCAAATAAAGAAGAAAAAAAAATATATATATGTATATACAACTACAAACTAAAAGAAAATATATACAATAAATACTTAATATCTAAACTATTTACATAAATATACACAACTAATAAAGAAAACATTGTTAAGGAAAAAAAATTAAAGAGAAGAAAAAAAAATCTCTAAAAGTTCTTTTAAAAAAAAATGAATTGAAATAAAGTTAATTGAAGTCTCAGACAAAAACAAAGGTGACTGGGCAGTCAACCTGGCCCAGACCTTAAAGTCACGAAGTAAACTGCGATAACTGTAGAGGATTAGAGCCATGTTGCTATCTCAACCAGATATCAATCAGTTTATAACTTATCACTTATTGTAACAGAAGTTCTCTCACCTAATTATAAGTGAATGTTAAAATTTTTTATAGTTAGTAAACTCACTGTTCATGAAGTTTTATAGTTTTAATCGTGAAAGCACCGAGATGACAATGTTACAAACACAGAGCTACACTAGGATAGAACTGCAGTTGCGGCCATGTTGGTAAATTTTTAGATTGATTATTGAAAATAATAAACCAATAGTTAAATTTATTTATTTGTTATTTAAAAGTGAAGTACAGATAACGAAACATTTAATTTTCCCATATAAAGAAAACTTGATTGCTATTTATTTATTTAATAACTACAGAAAAAAACGGTTCCTATTATTTGAAATAGTATTAAATTAGAAATAATTAATAACAATGTTAGTTTATAGATTTGTAATAACATACCATTCATGTTAACAAGTTAGTTACTGTTCAGTACGTAATATTGTTTCTAAAATCTTGCTTACTAAATAGAAGAATCTAACTTGCACGATCTTCAACATTTAATTATTATAACCTCCCTCTTTACCGATAACTTATGCTTTTAAGTTTAAGGGATTTCAACAACTTTATATTAACTTGTACGATTTCTTTTATTGCACATTAAATATTCTAAAATCTTGCGCATCCCAACGGTATATTATACGTTTATGTTGCTGCTTATTTTCAGGAATACTTATTTGATAACTTGGCTACAGAAAATATATTTTTCCCGTTTGAAGAAAAACTTAATACTAATGTATTTTACCTATAAACCTTGAGGAAGGAATGTCTTATAAGATGGTAGAAACCGTATCAAAATCCGTCTTGTGGTTTAGAAGGAAACCAAAATCGCGTTATCATTTTATATGTATGGAGATTAGACAAAGGGTGACAGATTCCAAATGATTTTGGAGATATTACATTAAGTATTATTAAATGATTTTTCAGATCCAGAATAATGTTTTTAAAACATTAGAGAATTTAAATTTTAAACAGATTTTTCTGTTTTATCTATTAGGATGAATTTAAAAGGAAAATTTCAAGGGAATGTTAACAAATTATAGTTATAAAAATGATCTAAAAATTTATTGATGCTCTCAAGAAAAATTGAAAAAAGGCTAAATATTCATCCTCTGAGGTATCTTCAAAATATAAAAATATTCCTATGCAACTACAATGGATTAAATGCTATATTATATGTCATTAAAAATATAGGAATAAATAAAAATGGAGTACAAATTCTGTTGTTGATAGCTTATAAGACTTTTTTTATTAAATTATATGAAAAATTCTTACAATGGAATAATCGGAAAACAAGATCACATCCATCACCCACGTTCTCAGGAAACTGACATTTCGAGAAAAAATATATCACTAAAAAAAAAAAGTTAAAATATATTTTTTTAACGTTAGATTAACAAGTGAACTGGAAAGGAAACAAATTAACTTTTTTGCATTGATATTTTTAGAATACTCCCATTTCTTCACCAATTTAAACTCAATGCCATATAAACCTAAAATTGAATTTTAGTGGTTTCCTGTATCAGGACAATTAGAAATGCTTCAAAACTAGGAGTGCAGACGACCGACTTTGAGTAGGACGTGCAAAGTCGCACTTCCGAATGTTTGCAGGACGCCTCTCTCTATTAAAAGTTTTGAATTCAGGAATAGAATTGAAAATAATTTTATTTTGAGACGGGTCCCTTAAGAATAACAGATATGTACAATTGAAATAAACAATACGTCTGGTCTACAGACGAAAGGAAAAAAAAATAAAAGAAATAAATGAATAAAAAATCTTTAAAGAGAAAAAAAAAAGTTTAAAATTGAATAAAAAGATGTTTTATTTTATTCGAAGTATAATATCTATAATTGAAATGTCACAATTGATGAGCTTCTATTTGAGACAGAAGGTATTAGATGGTTGTGATTTGAATGAGGACAGAGCAGGGGTGCAGCATAGAGGATATAGGTGGGTAGGAATTCCACAGAGCAGTTAAGCAGATAAAAAAGGAGCGATCAAAAGTTTTAGTTCCAAGAGTAGGAATGTAAAGGTCTGAATTGAGCGATCTTGTTTCACCGGTTTGAGCTGAGGATTTAATTTGCAGAAGGCTGTTGATGTAGGGAGGGTTCTAGAATATAATGGTTTGGTTAAGGTATGTTCCTAGAAATTGTCTACGGGCGGAAGGGTGTAATCACTTCATCTTACAATTAAAAGGTGTGATATGAATACATCTTCTAAGTACCGGAGGATGGATCATAAATTATTTTCATAATTCGCTCTAGTCTGTCTTCAAGCACAGAAATAATTTTCTCTATGATTTAAGTCGAACCAACTAAAGTCAGCCGTCTAAGGTCCTTCTGAATATAATTTGCATCTAGGCTATGTCACGAAAAAGTTATGTAATCACGAAACATCGTCGTTTCTTCGATAACTATCTTTCTTTAATCTGAGTAAGTCAAAGCAGTACATAGCCTATCATTCTCGAAAGAAGATAAATGTAAAAACAAAACTGATAGCTTGACTTTCTGAAGTCTTTTTCCGTAGTTCTCGGCATTGCTACCTGGAAGACAAAGTTGAGGGTTGGAACTATTTTAAATTCCAGCCGACCTGTTAAATCTGGCCTCAAAAGGCGGTGTCACAAAGGCCATGATTAGCGAATTGGAAGCGGCGTGAAGTGAGCAATTGGTTTACTTAGCCCGAACCGACTCGGCAAAGAGCTACAAAAGCGGCCATCACAAAGAGGAAGTGGGACCCCTGAGCTCCATTAGATGAGCCATTGTTCTCTTCCCCATCACCTCTTGCCCAACGGCTTCCTCGTCAAATTGTTCCTTTGGCGCAAATTACTGGTCCCCTCCGAATCCAACCACTCTGTAGGTGATTCCTGAATTTTAATTTCCTTATTTTGATCCTCCTCCAGGCAAGAACTGCTCGTTGGGTTGTTTTGAACTTGATTTGTACAAACTTTCCTTTAGCGAACACTCTCAGATTAGATGTTCTCGGCTATCTCAGTCAATGCAAAATATAGACCAAGTAAAAAATAAAACGGGATTGAACACAAAAATGAATGGATACTGATATAAAGGATAAAAGTTCAAATGCTTGGAAATGAAAATCTGAACTAATATTTTGAGTGATTTACTTGGTTCTTGGTTTCCTATAGAGAAAAATGGACTACAGTAGTGTGCCCTGCAACAAGTTAACAAACCGCAGAAAAAGACATGCATAGTACTGCAGGAAGCAGAAAACATACCAAGTGGTGGTGTGGAAAAAGGTGGTGGTGAGTAAGAAGAAGCAAGCCTAAAACCATATCTTCAAGATAAGACAGTGAAAAGATAAGCTGAATCACCTTGCAGCAGGGTCCTTTTCCTGGAAGCAGTAAGTCTTTGCTTTGTATTGATCCCGTAACCTTTCATGGCTTGTAGTGTTACATTTTTTTTTAAAATTTATTATTGTTAATAACATAATAATTATAAACAAGAATGACACATGAAGGTAATGAAAGAAGCGATAAATTAAAAAATATACCACCAACAGAAAGAAATATAGATAAATCGGGATTAAAAATGAAGAAGAATATAATAATACAAACTTCACTAGCACATAATTGAATATGAAGTACGTACTAAAGCTGTGTTTCCCGCTATCTAATGTTTAACACTTGTGAGAAATCAGTAGGATTCATAGCGCTATAGAATGATTTATTCATTGTATTGAATAGACGTTTTATTAAACATCGCTTAAATCTATTTGTAGTCAAAGTGTGATTACTGAAAGTATGAAATGAAATGCAAAAAAAAAATATTATGCGACGACATGGTTCTTTTAAAAATCTATACTAATATAAAGCTGGAGAGTTTGTTTGTATGTTTGTTTGTTTGTTTGAACAAGCTAATCTCAGAAACTACTGGTTAAAATTGAAAAATTCTTTTTGTGCTGGATAGTCCATTTATCGAGGAAGGCTATAGGCTATATAACATCATGCTGCGACCAATAGGACCGAAGAATCAGTGGAAAATATGGGAAAAAACAGGGAAAATTGACCTCGAATCCCAACGATTCCAAATGATTTACCTTTTAATTTTAAAATAATTCAATTTCCCGTTAATTTATCTTTTGCCAAAACAATTAATAAATCACATGGGCAAGCATTTAAACACGTAGGAATCGATTTACGTCTAGATCGGGTCGAGGAGAAAATCAGTATGTTCTTCTGCCACAAGAAAATAAAACCAAAAATATTATTTAAGCAAAAATACTTTAAAATATTGGGTCGTCCGAAAAGTTGGTAGAGGTTTTTAAAATAAAATTTACCTTCTGTTTTTTCTACTAAAATGAATCACGAGGCTAATGTTTATTTATATGCCTTTAATCCTCATCGAATTAACTATATTTACACACTGAATTCGTCTTTATGAAGGATCAGTAGAGTAGTTTATTGCAATCCACCATGAGTGACGATTCAGTTCATTTTCGAAATAATATGCTGTTCTTTTTTAAAAGAGGGAAAAACGTAGCCCTAACTGCAAGAAAGATTCGTTCCGAGTATGGCAGCGATTCAATTGCTGACAGCACGGTTCAGAAGTGGTTTTCGCGGTTTAGAGGGTCTTCCATTTGGAAGACCAACCCCATTTTTGTAGATTAAATAAACAAATTTTAAGCGGTCCAATTTTAATTGTTGTCCAATTTTTTTACGAACTTTCCGGACAACCCTATATATTCTTTTAGAAACTTCTTAATAGCGATCATAATAACTGAAATTGACGCAGACGAAGTCGCGCGTAACAGCTAGTATAAAATAAATTATATTAATCTGTCCTTTAAGACTTCAATACAGAAATTGATCAAATTTCGTATCGATGACAAGCTTTCATCTATAGCTTTAAATATTACATATATTGGAAATATTGGCAGTTTAGGAGGTAGCGAAATAATTGATGTTTGAAAGTGGTCAATGATAAGAGTTTACGAACAGGTATGGGCAATGAATTTTGAAACAGGGCAGCAAGAATCACAAAAGACTTTTTATAGAAGGTGGATCTGTGGGAATGTATATACTAGTTTATGGGTCGGTATCTCATGTTTCCTGAATGGACAGATGAGCATGTGGTAAGCACATCGAGTATAATAAGAACATTTTTTTGTTTTAAAGGATAGGAAAAAGACAGACACTAAGGAGAAATTGTCGACGGGAAGAAGTGTAGAGCCATTTTTAACCCGGTGTACCTACTTAAAACATGAGAGCCACATATGAATCTAACGAAACAATCCATTAGTACCCAACATGCCCATAGCCATACACTAGACCACCTTTCGAAAACTGGAGAAAAATAAGAGAGGTTACCAGAAGCAGACAGGTTTTTGGTGAGATGGAATCATGAAATATTAAGAATTGTTTAAGGATAGTGATGGATTTTCGGCTGATTTGAGAAATATGTCACTCCAGAATAGGTTTTGAATAATGATGACTACAAGGTTATCTCCAAGAGAATAAATAAATGCATTGCCATTTCTCGTCCAGTTTCAGGAGTAAGTAATTCTATGCTTATTTTATTAACAAGTTAACGCTATCCCTATACCAATTAAAACAGGGGTCTACGGATACTTAGGTGTAGAAACATATGAAACCGGTCTGAACAGTTGCATTATTTGTAATTGCGATTGTCATTTGTTGCATGTTTGTTATATAATGAAGGAGATAAGAAGAAGAAAAAAAAAAAAAAAAAAGAAGTGAGCCCGATCAAGGTCGTAAACATCAAAATCATTCTATTATACGGTAAAACCTAAAAATCAATGGTAATTCAAATATTTTATTAGTAAACCTTTTAGCTGCTAAGGTTTGCAATTTCGGTTCAATATTTTTCAATTTCTTTGAAACTACTGGACCAATTTCTTTTAAATTCGCCACAAAAATACTAGTCCATGCAACAATGATCCTAACACCTAGACGTTGATATCAGCTAGTTATTTTTAAAATAATCAGTAAAGCGCGATAAATTAAAAAGAAAATGATTAGTATATTTAAGCAAAAAATTATAATTGGTGTAATTAGTCTAAAAACCGGTTATCATTGAAGATAGAGAAAAATCGTAAAGATTTTCGAGATCAAGACAATTCGATAAACAAAGAGAAAAAAATTAAATAGAAAATCATCTCATATGGTCAAGCCATAACATAAGCGACGTGATTCCCTGATAACTCGGTCTTTATTGATGATAGAGATACAATGTAAAGTGTTCTAAAATGAGGAAATTTTATTTGAATGAAAATCGAAAGAAAAGAAAAGGAAATAGTAATGCAGCCTATTATAAATGCTTTTGGTAAAACAATCATTGAAATTGGTTTGGAACTAGCAGATATATAGCTTTTTAAAATCTGCAGCAGTGATATGTCATTATCCTTTGAATTATTTGTTGCTTTTCATATTATTTAATTGCCTATCAACAGCTTTATAAATAATTATACCCTGGTATTGTTATTTGGAAATAATCAATTTTAAATCAGTCGTAGGAATGCAAATATTTTATGTAGGTTGAGGCACAGGTAGCCGTTCTATTGAGGAGAGAGCAGACTGAAGAGATAATGCAGGAATTCTGTGTGGACATTGGACAGTGGGAGCTCGTCAGGGCTGCCTTGTACTGACAGGTCGCTCCACAGCCAACGGCAAACACCATTCCGGGCAAACACCATTGTCAATGTCCTAAATTGACTGCCCGGTTTACTTTTACCACCCATTTTGAACTTTCCGGCCGTTAGGTCGAAGGCTAGCAGTGCATCAGCCTGTGTTTTTTTTTCTAGATTGTTGAACGGCTATCAACAGAGAAATCGGTGGTAATCTCGATAATCTCAGATGAAGGATCGGTCAGGGTGAAATCAAAATTCGAAAATTTTATTTATTGAAAACATATTATTACTAGTGCAGATTTATTATGTAACTAGGTATTATTAACCCATTCGAGACTGATTGCGCACCGTGTGTGCAATGGATTTCCGAAGCTATAAGATTTACGTGTGTGCATTAACAGTTATGTGCAATTATCAGTTTTTCTGAGTAAACTAGTCGTCGAAATAAGATTTTCCTGGAACTAATGAAATCTGTAAAGCACAGAAAAACAAAATTTGGCTTTGGTTTTACTGTGTTCCAAAAAATCTAAAAATTATCTGGAGCATTTCTTGTATGAAACATACTATGTAGTACTATGAGTTACATTACTTATAATCTTCAGACATTTTTATACAAATTTATTTCTCGTTTATGTTATTTTTTTCAATATTCAGCTAATTTTTTTTAACTTTTTACTACTTTTTAAAAATTGTCTTCGTATTATATTTTGTTCTTTATTACTGAAAATAAAATAACGATTTTATATTATCTAACTATTTCTGAAATAAATGTTTATACATTTCTTAATGATGTATTTAGATTTTACCTTACATTGCAAACATGGTGTTCAATTCGCTCCTCACACAAACATTTTCCAATAGGAGCGAGCTTCACACGCGGGGTGCAATGATCTTATTTATGTGAATTCACTTTCGAATTGGGTGATTTCCATAGTAAACATGTTTTTGTTTTTAAAAATTAAAAATGAACAATACAAAGAAAAAAATGTTTTGCTCCTGGGAACCGTGTTTGGAAAAAAATTGTCGCCTCGAATGGGTTAAATTACACCCATTCGGATTAAATCTTTACCGAATTGGAAAAATAGTGCACCAACAATCGACATACACCCTTTTGGAGACATAATGCTTCGAAAATAGACTATAACAGTAAGCTTGTCATTTATTTTTTCATTATTAAACGGCACATTGGTTCGATTCCTATGGAAATACTTTCTCTGTTTTTATTGAGGTTGGAATATTTAATAATAAGCAATATTTTGGTTTGTTTATTTATTTAACGTCCCTTTATGCTGGTTTATTTGCAGTGGGAGTCCTAAAGTTTGCCTATCCAGGTTTAATTAAGATAGGGATCTTTAACGAGTAACCGACATCGCAAAGGCTCGGGGCATAACTAAGGATTTTTTACTCCAATTTGAAAATCCTAGGGCCACCTGCGGGTTTGAACCCGAGACCTTGAGCAAAGAAGGCTTCAAGAATTCATTTTTCGGTTTAGAGTTCATAGACTCTGTAGTCCCAAATTAAAAAAAAATGATAAACACAAAAGAAGCCAAAGTTATAGTTAGTTTTAAATAATGCAGGGGAACGGCGCGGTCTAGTGGATAGAACGCTAGTCTACTGGGTTCGAATCCCGGCTATGGCGGAATATTATTTATTCTGTTATTTCAGCCGGGGGGCGATCCTAGGGTATGGAGACCCTCCTAGGGCTGACACAGCCTCCTTAAAGTGGGTACCCAAAATGGGGAAAAAAACTGGCGGCTGATAGTGATCTAGGCCTAATCATCTCATTGCACGGCCGTTGCCCTAGAAACAGTACGAATCTCTACATGTACTGAGCCCAAAAAAACTCTTCATGGGTTGTAATGGTACAGTTTTTTTTCTAAATAATGCAAAACCATGAAATTGATTAGTAGAACACACTTTTTCAATAGATTTTCCACTGAATCGACTCACAGGAACGTTTATTCTGCTATCCTTGTGAGACTTGGTATTACGATCCTTCTTCAAAACGATTTAGCTTGTTACTAATGAATTAACTTTTGCCAACCTGATCTCAGATTAAACGGTAATCGCTTTCTACAATTTACTTTTATCACCAATATATTCTATTCAGTCTAATACGTTTTAGTTTGATATGTGCGATCCTTCTAGCGATAGTGAACCAACTATAATAGTTTACTCTGCTCTTTGCAAACGTTATATGTGCAATGTATAATAGCTCATAGTTTCGAAGTGTCTTTACTAACTTTGAAAATTGAACCGAAAGTGTACTATGCACCGCCCCGATAGATTTCGGGAAATTATGATAGTAAAATAGCAATCTTCCTACTCTGGAAAACCAATTTTTTACAAGAAAATCTAACGTTTTTTCTTCTTCGTTGTAGATTTGTTTTTTAAATGAATATATCTGGCACTGATGGACGAAATGTTTTGTACTAATGGAATAAAAACAACTAACCAACCAAACATGATCAGCTTATGTGTCAGAGCTTGTATGTATTTAGCTGCACTTGATTAGTTTAATATACTACACCAAAATGTATGGGGTAATGCTAGTTCTGTGATATTTACTTTGACTAGTGTTTGTTTGCTGTTTAATAATGAACTGCTTTAATGTTTGTTAGTATGTATTACTTCTATTTCGTTTAATCCAACTAATAATAATCATATCGGCTGATATAATTAAAATTGACATGCAGAACATAAATTGAAAATATCCCTATTAATTTTCGCGCAGTATCTTTATGCCGATCACTATTAAAAATGTCCTAATTATGACAGATTGCAATATTACTCAATAAAAATTGTTTCTGGAAGAAAATATTTATGCATCTTACGTTACTATGCGTATATTACTTCTGAATATTTAAACATTACTCATTTTAGTTTGAAAAAGCTTAGTTTTCCATACATATTTTATATTTAAGGGGAGTCTATGGCTGTGTAGCTAACAAGTTTACCTTCTAATCTTGAGTTGGATGCGAACCCACAAAGGTTGTGAGTTAGAATCCCAGTCCTATCTGGATATTTTCAAGCATATAATTAAAAAAGGATTCACTCACAGCCTTCTCCTGGGTCTGAGATCTATCAGCCAACTTAATTGAAATTATCTTCAGTAGTTTTTGATTAATCAATATCTATTTTACAGAGGGAAGAAATAATTTTCTGGGTATTGATAAATTAAGGTGATGGTTGAGAAAAAGGAAATTCTTTGTTTTAAAAAAGTGGTAGAGTAAATCGACAGTATTTTTCTCATTTATTTAATTTTGTGTATAATTCTGTCTATCATTCATATGATTTTTTATGTACCTCTTGAGGTTTACTTTTTCCCATATACATACTTGCGCGGAATGTATATATCCTCAATAACAACCTCATTTATTCAATTAACTGCTTCTTTTGTTTTAGGGAAAATATAAGTATTTAAAAATGTAAGAAAGTAATAATTTTATATGTGTATATATATATATATATATATATATATATATATGTGTGTGTGTGTGTGTGTGTGTGTATGTGTGTGAGTATAGATGCATAAATTTCTTCCTGGCTGGAAAAACCAATTGATCATGGTTATGTCTACTTATAATCTGCTATAATGGGTATTTATGTATCGGTATTTATGTATAGTTCTATTTATAATACGCTATAATATTTATAATCTGCTATAATAATCCGGGAGTAATGAGTTTGCGATCGGACGGCCAGATTGATAACGTACAATAAGTAAAGAAAAAAAAAAGATATAATCTACTAACCAAATTTATTTTTAATCATATAGGTACATTCGATATTAACGTTTTTTATTCAAACCAATATAGCTCTACCATAAACGGTAGGTACTAGCGATAAATGTTACATAACAAAAAATGGAAACTTTTATTAAAATTTCGAACACAAATAGAGCTAGAGCTTGTCGCAACACTTAACAAATGTTGGAAAAATGTGACTATGGCAACAAATGTTTTGCATTAAATTTCTGCTAAGGAAAATGTCGTCAAATTTTAAATGCTAGCAACACCAACAGAAAAAAAATCCTAAAAAATGAGCTTTAAAATTGAAACCCAACCCTTAAAAAATATAGGCAAAACGTTACTTTATTTATTCAAACCAATATACCTCATAAAGGCAGTCCCCAATGATATAGAATACAGATACAAATTTTCAATCTGGGCAACATCAATAGAGACAGAGCGTGACAAAAAAACTTTTAAGGATGAAAAAAAAAGTTACATAAAAACAAATTTAGAACCCTCCAAAAAAGATATATTCAAATCAAAATATTTCTAAAGAATTTTACTTTCACTTACCTATATATGAAATATATAGTAAGGGAAAGTATTGCGATCTTGAAAATGTTTGAATTACAATTTTTAGGGTTCCCTGGGTCCAAATAACCAGGTCCTAAAAAAGGTCTGTATGTGGCTCACACTCATTGGCTGGCCGACTATGGAACTCCAGTGACTGGCCGTACATTTATCCAAAGTGTGCGAACTCACATTAACGCCTTGGCCACAAGAGTAAGGCTCTCAAGAGGACGGAGGGCCTTTATGGAGATTGGGGTGTGACGCAAATGAAACAGCGAGGCATGTCATCCAGCACTGCTTTCTGTCGCACGGAGGGAGGGTGAAGCGACATGATGCCGTGGTCAATGTCATCGAGGTGGCTCTCCAGAGGAAAGGATACAGGATGCTCAAGGAGGTGACCTTAGCTGGGAGTAGAAGGAGGTGGAGGCCTGACCTGGTGTGCTCGGCCCCGAGTTGGAACTACATCCTTGACGTCCAGATCGTTGGGGACAATCCCAGTACTACCCATTGGAACAACTTAAAAAGGGAAAAATACCAAGACTTGGAATGCCGGATGGCCATTGGACGGGAGTTAGGGGTGCCGGGCATCGATATCAGAGTTCTCCCTATCACCATAACATGGAGAGGCGTTACTTCTAGGATATTCGGCTGCTGGATATCCCCTTGAGGGTCTTGAACTCCATAACCATTAGGGTTCTCAGGGGCTTCCCACCTCAATTACAGTTACTGGTTCGGGATGCTTCGTGGACTACATGCTGGAACATGAATTAGTGAAACATAATGTTCATGAAACATATTTATTATGAACTAGTAGTTTGTTGTGGGTGTAAAAATGTATTAGTATAGTGACGCAGTTGTTATCACTGTTATAGGATACCGCTAAGCAAGATAGTATGTATTGTCCTATTTATTGAGCCTTGGATTCTGCATCCAAGATACTATGTTGAGCTGGTGAAGGTAGCAGCATATATATTGTTTTATAGTTTGTGGTATATTAACTTGTGGAAAATGTAATGTGTGACCTACCAAACAATAAATAAAATGTGTGTGTGTGTGGTAAGTCTAGCTCAATGTCGTACAAAATGAAGTTTGATATTTAAGCAAACTATACAGGTACTCGTTTAAGATCCCTATACTAATTAAACCTGGATAGACAAAATTTAGGACTCCCACTGCAGCATCGTCCGATTAGCCACATAAGCAGAAAGGGACTTTAAATAACAAACAACAATTTAATGTAGTTATGTTATTTAATCTAAATCATATGTTTCCAACCAAAATGAATACACGTTTTATTAAAATCAACTTAAAATATTTTTCAAATTAAAGTATATTTAATTGTTTTTAACAGTCGTGGTAAGTGACAATCGTGTGTTGTCCGCACCAGATTTTTCAAATTAGAATCACATATTCATACTATATGGAAACAATATCTCACTTCAGTTCCTTGTTTATCGACTTTATTAGACTTACATGCTCAAACCAAGCTGAATATCGACGCAGTTTTGTGGCGAGAGCGGAACGTTGGAGATTTTTCGCTGGTTCCGCCACAAAATAAATGTTTACCTTTACAGCGGGGAATGGAGTCGGAACCAGTGGAAGCTGAACGCTTGGACACGCTCGGCTCCCGCAGCCTCTAATTTGAATCATCACTGTCTCTGTTTGCCTCCAATCAACGTATGCCAGTGCGGTCTGCCCTTCTCACCTGGCTCACCCACATGGCTGAAAAATACCCATGGAAAATCGTTTGAATTTATTGTATTTTCAAACGGATATTTCCTCTTTTCGGTAAATGCTCTTCATGTTTGATTGAACCAAAGGGATGTATTTTCTGAGAAAAAAGAATTTTAGGAGTTCTCTGTAGTTTTAATTATAAGGGAAAAAAAGCTGCTCATTGTTATTATTTTTCTCACATATTTACAAAAAACGCTTACTTATAAATTTTGTAAAAAAGTAAAGCAACACGCTACTTTCACATACCTATGTTGTTAAAATAAAAAGAATATTTAAATACAGTTATATAGTTATTGATATTACTATATTATTCTTATAATATTTATTTATTGAGAAATATTACAATCTGTTTCAGAATAAACAATAGTAATAGAGATATAGGACCACATTCATACAATATATACAGAAAATAACGATAAAGTCAAATTACATAAAATAAAAAAAAAAATCATTTATACGTACAATAAAATAAAACAAAATAAATAAAAACAACAACCTATAATTGAGATAAATACAAACTTGGCAAATAAATAAAAATCATACAAACAAACATAACTATATACAATATTTACAACTGCTAAGGGGACCCCAGACTGGGCTTTTCCATCCATTTGTGGAGGAAAAAAGCGGAATCCAAGAGATCCCAGCGCCTCTCTCTCAGCCGCATTACTGGTTCTTAGCCAGTAGAGGCTGAGTTAGGGCGCAATAGCCGCAAACATTATTTAATATAAATCACGTGTTTCTGACGAAACTGAATAAACGTTTTATTTAAATTAAATTTAAAAGATCTTTATATATTAGTTATTAAATTGATTTTGAGTGGCGAGGTAAATGAAAGTCGTGTGTTACTCTAAAGTAGCAAAACTTTTATAAGTTAATAGTTAATCAATATGGGGTGTTCTTAAGGTGTCGTTTCGTTTTTTTTTTTAATTGCATAGGAAGAAATATCGTTATTTTATATCTTACCGTTTTTAAAAATTGTAATGAACTGTTTTAAAAAGAGAGCAAACAAAATAAATTATGACTCTGGTTAAAAAGCAATTAAGAAAGTACATATGCAACCATTTTCCTTGCAGTTTATGATGTACCTACTGAATACTAATTAAAATTATATGGCCACGTAAACGTTTATAACAAGTAATAAAATATAAGGTGACAGTAAGTCATTCTACTAGATCTTAATAAAGGAAGAAGCATAAAGCAAATAGCTATAATAAACGGACTATTGCATGAGCCCCCGCAAAAAGTCTACGGAAGAAGACTTAAAAGATCACAATCTTGGAGTAGTTTTTATGATTTGTAACTTTTTTTCACTTAATCGATAAACTTCTCTCTTTTTTGATCTTATGAACAGTCCTATCCTTAAGTTTATTGGTTCCGTTTCACCTCGGAAAGGCCTTTTCATGTCCCTTATCTGGCAGAGCTGTAGGGGTAAATTCATTCTCTTCATTTCCGCGTTTCATAAGAAATCTAATAAGTTAGGAAAAATATATAGGCAGAATGAACGGCGGATGGTATCTATATGGGTTTAAGGACTGCTTGTAGATTTAAGATAGAAAAATAAATCAGGGATAAAAGTAATTTATGAATAGCCGCACATTATCACGTTATTTATCTGCTGTAGGATAATGGTATTTGCTATGCATGTAATGGGATGAATAAATTATCTATTAAACAAACACTAAAATGTTTAAAGAAACTAAACATATAAAAATGTTTTGGTTTCATATATTCACCAAAAAAAAGTTTACATTATAAAATAATTATTGTCAAAAGATTTCTCAATTAATAGATGTGTATATTAAAAAAAAGGTTTATTATTAGTAAAATAAAAAGAGAATATAATTTATCTTTTTTTTCAGAGCTACTTGGATATATCCTCAGGGTCGAGAGGTATATAAACGATAAATAATAGAAATTTCTACATCAACTTTGTATGTTAATATTTTTTTTCAGTGGCACAACAGGCCGTGTAGGCCCTGGGCCTCGTGGTGTAATCTCCTGGGAGATTACACTTACGTTTCTCGATGCATTTTGTAGTGTAGGGTCATCACTCCCTACGCCTAATTTTGTGAGTGGCCACTATTTGGCTGACGGGTCTCACATACTCGGGGGAGAGGATGTGAGTGAATCCCCATTTAATTAAATCCTTATAAAAGTCCCGCCGGGAGGACTGGGATTCGAACTCATAACCTTTAACATGAGAGACTAGCGCGCTAGCCACTCAGCCACGGGTCCCATGTTATGTTAATATAAATGAAGAGAAGTATGGGGGCGGGGTAGCCGAGTAGGTTAACGCGCGTTACGTTGACGCGCGTTGCCTAGCAACCACAGAGAACCAAAAATTGGAAACCATAAAATTACGAGTTCGAGTCTCAGTACCGGGAGGACTTTTATCTCGGCATTTATACCCCTCCCTCACTCCCTGGTCCGAGAAACCCCCGTATAGCCTTCAAAGGCGAGGTAGGGGCGGAAAAAAAAAAATAAATAAAAAATAAATAAATGAAGAGAAGTAATCTATAAGAGTTGTATTTTTATTTTACTAGAAGGAATTAGTCCGGGTGGCAGTCAGTGAATGAAACAATAAAGTAGTTTCAACCATTTATTTTCTGCTTACGTTTCGACCCCCATCGTCGTATTGTAGACGAATGGAAACTCTGGAATGGGTTTTTTTTAAAACGATTAAAATGATTTAATTTAATAACTCAGTTATTTATGAAGATAGAGAAAAAATTAAAAGTACTCCCTCTTTCTCAACATGCGATGATACTTCCATCGTCTTTTTTCCCTTAAACGATTCGCCATCTTCAATGACCCGATCTACATATTTTGTACCAAATCTGGACTCCATGTTAACTGAAAAAAAAAATTCATATGTAAATTAGCGGAGGCTAATATTCTGTTATTAATAATAACGAAAATATAATACTTATCAATAAATTAAACTACATTTTTAAACTTTTTGGGTGCCACCTGTAGTGAAGAGGATAACATAAGGCCTTTGCATACAGAAGTTTCAGAAAAAATGTATAAGTGTTTTTTAACCGAAAAACCGCAAAAAATTATGTAAAAGAGAAAAAAAAAAATAAAAAATTGAAATTTTTTACATCAATCCGCTCTTAATTCAGTTTTTTTTTTAAGATAGAAAAAAGTATGTATAGCGTTTTAGAATCAGTAAAGAGTGATAAATAAATAAATATTATAATCATTATTTTATTCATCATAATCATTGAAAGTGGTTAAGAACGAGCAGAGATATAGCGTTTTGAAATCAGTAGTAATGATGTACCACCATCCTTCGAATTATTTCTTCTCATATTACTTAATTGCCTATCAACAGGTATATAAACATTTATATCCTAATATTTTTATTGGAAAATAATAAACCATTGTATAATACTTTGCAGCGTTCTTATACCTTATATAACTTTTATAATTTTTATTGTTATTCACAATTAAGGCCTTTGTGAATAATTTTGTTCCATATGTTCCTGAGTTGGCCCGTACCAGGTATCACTCCTTTCATGAAAAACTCCACTCCCACTCTAATCCACTATTTTCAATACTTACGTCCTCTTCAATTCCTGACAATCCCCCGAGGCATCTGAAAATAAGTGGAAGAGGCCTTCTTGTTTAGATTTACTACTAGAGTGCTACCGATGGGCAGTTTTTTCATGTATTTCATCATTTAGCAGCAAATTTACTTGTTGTATTACAATATACAGTTGTAAATTTAAATAAAATAAATAAAAATGTTTATATATTACATTCTGTTGCAATTAATGACAAACAAATCAATTGAAATTACATTTTTAGAAAATAAAAATGTAATTTAACGTTAAATAAGAATTAAATTTAAACTTACATTAGTATACATTTTTGCACTATTTAATCCTGAACTGAGAGACTCCGGAAGAAGTTTATCATCTTCTTTTGGCAAGAAAATTATTTTTTCTAGAGGAATCAGCTTCTTAAATATTACATATTGAAAACCAGTGAAGGCTGGGCAAGAAGGTAGTGTATTAAGTATTAAGCATTGTGTGTGTGTGTATATATATATATATATATATATATATATATATATATATATATATATATATATATGTATATTTATATATATACAATGTCCAAGGGTCCATATTCGTGAGAGGAAAGGGGTGTAGTAGAGATTTTTACTTTCACTTTCCCGTATAAAGGTACATACGTACCCGTAAACGCAAACCGTTCATTGGTATTTAATAAAGAAGATTTTTTATTGTTAATGCCGAAACAAACTAGAAGGTGAGCCCCATCACCTGAATTATTATTCATAATGTTATTACTCTCCAGACTTTACGTTAAAGAGTTGCATCTCCTTAAAATGCACGATTGCAGAAAAAGGAGAGCTTACCAGCATTGCAGGAGCTTAGAAGAAAAAATAAGGGGCTAAGAAAAAAAAAAAAAAAAAAAAAAAAAAAGGTCAATCAATATTACCATAGATTCTTTTTACTTTTACTTATCTATATATGAAAAATATAGTAAGGGAAAGTATTGCGATCGTGAAAGTTTTCGAAGTCCAGTTTTCAACAGAAATACACGTTTTAGGGTCCTCTGAGTCCAAATAACTAAGTCCCACAAAAATGTCTGTGTGTATGGTAACTCCCCGGGGAAAACGAAAAGTCCTATGAAACTGAAATTTCATATTTAAGACAACTATATGTCCGAGATGTTACAAACATTTTTTCAACAAAATCAGCTGACCAGAAGATCTACTTTATACCAAGCATTTTGCACCTTTTTCTGATTATATAAAAAACGTCTCACACGATTTTGATTAAACTCTATATATCGATGTAAAAAATTGATGGGCTTTAATATGATGTAGGTTTCATTCTGATTGAAATATCCAGACAGGGCTTAAATGCCCATATTTTAAATTTACTTCTTCTAAACTACCTTTTGTTTTATAGATTCTATAAAAATAACCATATTATCTTTTTGGCATTGATAATTAACAGCTAAATATGTAGGTTGAGCTAATTTGATAAACGACGTAAGGAGAAAACTGAAAAAAATATTTTTTAATGCAATTTTTTGTTATTTGATATTATAACAGTAACTTAAATGTATAATATACCGTTGGAAAGCTAAATATTTTAGAAAAATATCATTTTACATAAAAGCTTGTAAAAGTTAATAAAGAATGATGAAAAGCCGATAAAGCAAACTGATATTGTCGTAGCTAAAAATATAAAAGATTATTTAATAAAACACATGTTTCTATACAAATTCAATTTAATTAATTATTTTATGGTTTCACTCATTTTTATTTCTAACTGCATTTGAAAATTCTTTAATCGATTTTAATAACGGAGGTAAGTGAAAGTCGTTGTGTTTCCCGCACCAGATTTTTTTTTAGATTTTGTTTAGCATATTTTCAAAAATTAACTGAGTAATTTATTTTTACTTTCTTCTAAGATGTTTGATAAAAATAATATGTATATATATGTATGCGTTTTTATACAGTATAAAATTAAATTTTTAATGAAAATATGTCTTTTTTTAAAATGTTGTATGTAATATTTTACATTTTTAAATAATCATTACGAAAGATATTTTTAAGGTATATGTGTATTTATTTTTAAAAAATCTGTTAATAAATAAATGTGTGAAAAATAGGACTTAACTACGTTTTTGAGCAGTAAATATTCCTAAAGCCCTGTAATATTTACTCATACACTCCTACATTTATCCATACAGTCCCATGAAAGACATCAAACTATTTCTCCAAATGTTATTTAAATATTCAAAATTTTCGGGGATGATATGATGGTTAAAGGAAAAAATAAAAACCTTTATTTATATTTGTTATAAGCTAAACACCTAAATCATTATCGTTTAATAGGATTTAAGTATATAAAAGTCTTAATAAAAAAATGAAATCTCACATTCGTTATTATTAAATGTATTATTTCTCAATGACATCAATGAAACCATACAAATTACGTTAATAAAAAGTATAAACCGACTTTAAAGACTAATAAAGTTAATTTCTTATACCTTCCTAAAAATATATATTATAGGGCTCATTATATAGTAACTTACAAATATCAAAAATAGTTATATTATCAATATATATATAGTGTGGGATTATTTATTTATTATTAAAAATTATACTTGTTTAGAGTAATCACCTCCAACTAAATGTCAAGATGATCACTCCTTTAGTAGTATGTAAGTGGACTGTATGAAAAATATAACTAAATGAAATAAGGCTGGGCCAAGATAAAATAAACACATTATGGGGATAAAATTAATTATATTATAAAGAAAATTGGTACATATTTAACTTAATGGCCAGATGTTCATTAGGACTGGGTTAGTAAATTGTGCTATTGTAAATTATAACAAGTAATAACTTATGCGGTGATCTCTGAGATGGTGAAAATGCTCTGGAAGATGAATTTGTTCTTCTCTCCTCCTCTCCTCCTCCCCTTTGGCCAGGGGGTCTTCTAAATTCTCTACTCCATGGTAAAGGGTGGTTCTACAGGAGGAACAAAAAAACTAGAGCTCACTCTGGCACAACCAGCCAGGACCTGCAACCTCAGTTTCATTCTCGGCCGCTAGGGGCGCTCTCTTTCTCCCTATGGCCACTAGATGGCAGAGCAGTGACATTAATTTCTCTTTTCGGGAACCCGAAACAATACTTAAGGGTGTGGATTTCTGATTTTTATTTCATGTTTATGCAATGTAATTATTTTAGCGGAAACTATAACTTTGAAGAAGTTCAGCGATAACTATTGATTATAAACATAAAGTAGAAATTTACACATATTTAGATCGTTGATTCTGGTAGTTTATACACGTAACTAATAATAACTATTGCTATATCGTTTTTAATAATAAAAGGAAATATTATTTTGACTTTTACATCTTCACTTATATTACATCGTATATTTCATTAGATTACATATTACTCTTAGAAACTATACATAAAATGATACCCCTTTAGAAATATTAATATTTTTTTTGTAGTATAGAACCTTGAAGAAAAAATGATAATAAATTTATCATCAACAAAACAATAATAATTTTTTTATACACAAAATAATTTATCATTTGCAATAATTTCATAATATATAATACGCCTAATTATATATGATAGTCGCAATATATAATATGCAATAATTACATAATATATATTAATCATATAATATAATTATATAATAATTATATAGTATAATTATAGAGTATATAATAATTATAGAATATATAATAAGTATATAATATAATTGTAGAATATAAATAAATTGTATAATATAATAATTATATAATATAATAATCATATAATATAATTATTTAATATGCAATCATTAACATTTGAAATAATATGCAATAATTTAACAAGTGCAACTATGGTTAGACTGAAAATATCTATTTACATCATTACAGCAATTCAAGTAAATACAAACGATTTTATAACCGTATTTTATTACATATTTTTTCCTACATCCATTCTAAATAATGACTTGAAAACTTGGCTGCCTGGGATCATGAAGTTGACTCAGAACTGTCTAACACAAAGCTAAATTTGCATGCCAAGATCGTCTCCAAAGACTTGAAACTCAACTTCAATGGCCAGTCACTATTCACGAAGTTTGTTTTTAACGAGTTAGTCCGGTTAAGATCAGGCCTATAGAAAATTTCTTAATTCTGTGAAAATATTTTCAAAATAATCCCTTATCACACGCAGAAAAAATAAAAGCTATTAAATAAATAACTGCTTTTTGATTTTTTAAAGCATATTAGAATAAAAATTTAACAATCTTACATTTTATAAAAATACATTAATAGAACTATGTTTTTTTAGACCGTCTAGTCCGGAACCGACCTTTTCAATTTTACAAATAATACAACAGTAACATTATAAGTAAAACATATCCAACTCACTGAATCTACTATTTCTTCGCCAGGCTCAAAACATAACAATAAACGATCACTATAATATATATATATATATATATATATATATATATATATATATATATATATATTTATATATACATATATGACAAGTTTTAAATATAATTAAATTATTTTGTAAGTTTGTATCTATAAAGCTATGCTAGTTTACAATAACTATACACAGCCATTCATTTTGGGCCGTCAAGTCAGTTTATTACTTTGTCAAGGTTTAGACAATTCTTTCTTATTTTACTCAGAATGGGACATGTAACGAGGAAATGAAACGTATTTTCTACTTCTCTTCTATTACCAAGCGAGCATATCACATTATATATAGTAAGGGGAAGTATTGCGATCGTGAAAATTTTCGAATTCCAGTTTTCAACGGAAATACACGTTTTACGGTCCCCTGACTCCAAATAACAAAGTCCCGCAAAAAGGTCTGTGTGTGTGTGTGTCTGTGTAGGTTTGTGTGTGTGTGTGGTAACTCCCGGGCGGAAACGCTAAGTCCTGTGAAACTGAAATTTCATATTTAAGACAAATATGCGCCCGAGACGTTACAAAACCTATTTCATTAATATGAGCTTACCAGAAGATCCACTTTATACCATGCATTTTGAACCTTTTTTCGATTTTCTCAAAAACGGTTCCAACGATTTTGATTAAACTCGCTATATCGATGTAGAATTTAATAGGATTTAATATCATGTCATTTTCATTCTGATTAAAATGGTTTGACAGGGCTTAAATGCCGATATTTTACATTTTTTTTCCTGTAAAGTACCTTTAATTTTGTAGATTTTGTAAAAATAAATATATTATCTTGTTACCACCGATGAAAAACACATATATATATAAGTTGAACGAATTCAATATCTAACTAAAGGAGAAAACTGAAAAAATATCTTTTAATGCAATTATTTTGTTTTGAACATAGCAATAGTAATATACACGTATAATATACCGTTGGAAAGCTAAAGCTTTTAGAATAAATATTATCTAATGAACAAACATGTAAAAGTTAACAAAGGATAATGAAAAGCCGATAAATCTGATTATTTTAGATAATAATATAATAGATTTTTAATAAAACACATGTTTCTATAAAAATTCAATTTAATTTTTTCTTTAATGGTTTCACGTATTTTAATCTCTAACTTTATTAGAAAATCCTTTCATTGATTTTAAAAATGGAGGTAAGTAAAAGTCGTGTGTTGCCCGCACAAGATTTTTTAAATGAAACACGTTTCTATATGAATTAAATTTAATTAATTCTTTAATAGTTTCACGTATTTTTATCTCTAACTGTATTTGAAAATTCTTTCATTGATTTTAAAAATGGAGGTAAGTGAAATTCGTGTGTTGCCTGCACCAGATTTTTTTTTTTACTAGCATCATTCGCAGTTCAGGTACACCAATTTAAATCTAACTTTAAATGTTCATTTAACTCTCTTAAAACTTAATTTAGTATCATACATAGGAGTATATTGCGTTCCATAATCATTATTTAAATTTTTAAAGACAAACATATTTTTCTGGGACTACATCCGTTTGTATATATTTTGATATATACATACCTGTTAGGAGTCCTCTAAATTTCTGTAGGATTATTTTTATATTAAGTTGTATTATTACATGTATTAGGAGTATTATGTTTTTCTGCTTGTTCTCTTAAATCTTTAATCCAGAAAATATTTTGTTTAATTACTTCCTCATTTATGAAACATGGTAGTCTATTGATTGGCAGATTTTTAACATTAAAGCTATTAAAAAGGTAACAAAAAAAAATTGGTGATCGCAATGCACGACTTTCACTTATCTCAAATGATAAAATCAATTTTAGAATTTTCAAATACTATTAGAAATGAAGAACGTTTAAGGAATGAATTACATTGAGCTTCGATAGAAACACGGGTTTTATTAAATAATCTATTATATCATTATCTAAAACAGGTTTTATTGGTTTTTCAATGCTCGCCATCAACTTTTACAAGATTGTGTTTCAGATAATATTTCTTCTAAAATATTTATCTTTCCCACGGTGCATTATACATCTCCAATACTGTTCTTATGTTCAAAAAACAAAAATTGCATTAAACATATTTTTGCTCCTCTATTCTTAGTTGAATATCGAATTTTAACAATGCTAACAAGATAATATGGTTAATTTCTTTGAATCTACAAAATGAAAGGTACTGAAGAGGAAGAAAATTGAAAATTTCTGTATTTAAGCCCTGTCAGGCTATTTCTATCAAAATGAAAGTTATATCATATTATATAATTATGACAACCTATTATATAAAACCTATTAAATTCTACATTGACATAGGGAGCTTAATCAACATCATTAGAGTCGTTATTGAGAAAATCGTAAAAATGT
Organism: Piezodorus guildinii; assembly: GCA_023052935.1. Classification (NCBI taxonomy): domain Eukaryota; kingdom Metazoa; phylum Arthropoda; class Insecta; order Hemiptera; family Pentatomidae; genus Piezodorus; species Piezodorus guildinii. Next base: position 85,997,172 of record CM041293.1, read on the forward strand.
GCTAAATCAATGATATAAAGTGGCTCTTCTGGTTAGCCGATTTTGATGAAAAGGTTACTGTAACATCTTGGGCGTAAAGTAGTTTTAAATATGAAATTTCAGTTTCGTAAGACTTTCAGTTTTTAGGCTAGACTTACTACACATACACGACTCTGGGGACCTAAAACGAGGATTTCTGTTGAAAAACGGAATTCATAAATTTTCACGATCGCAATACTCCCCGTTACTATATATTTCATATATAGGTAAGTGAAAGTAAAAATCAACAAAAGTGAAAATTTCAGAAAACAAAATTTTTAGAGGAAAATAAACAAACTGAATATCGCATGATAAGACGTTTATAAGTATACACAAAGTAAGAAGCGTTAAGGATTTTGGATTTTAAGGATTGGATACAGGAAGAGTTTAATGGTTCAGTAGAGCCCCAAAGCTCAACTCTTTTTGTTCACATAGGCCTTATTATTGTCGTGTAAATGTGTCTTTTGTAGTTAAGTGAAAGATTAGAGCGTCTGTCAAGTAAATGCTGGAGTATCGTTATTAACTGATAGCACGCAAGTGTCATCGTTATAGGTAGAAAGGAATGTGTTAGGATGGGTTGGGATATCAGCTGTATAGACTGTAAAGAATGGATCCTAGAATAATGCCTTAAGGAACTCCTGGAACTGAGTAAAAATGGGTGAATAGGAACGATTGTGGTTGATTTGAAAGGATCTATCAGAAATGTAGGTCTGGATAATATATAACATTAAACTTAATTAATCGTCACAAAAAAAAAAAAAAAAATAAATAAAAATAAGAAGAAATGATTTACATTTTATGCGTCCGTTATCTTTATCGTGGTATGTAAATGAAAAATTTGCTGAAAATATTGTGTTTTTTCCGTTTCAGGTCAATGAACCCATGTAAGTACCAAAGAACGTGTATGTTGACTGAAAAGAGAATAACCGCTAACAATGCAGGAGAGGAAGCCGAGAGAAGGAAGACGTCGGAGCAAGACAATGAGTAACTGAAATTACTTCCTCTACTTGAATTTAACTAAGTTGGCTTTGTGTTTAGCCTGCCCCACTGCAGGCTCCAAACAAAAAGACAATTTAGGGCTTTTCACTCTACCCCTATTATAAATTTCCTTTCTCGGGTGGTGTTCTCCGATTCCTACTTTCCATTTCTCTCCCAGTTTCTTTAGGTGTAATAGAAAAACAAAAACGAAATCGGAAAATAATTTTGAAAACAAATTTCAAATTTATTAAAGGTCTAGCTCAATAATTTTTTAAAAGTTATTCTTCTTACTACTTACGTCGATGACACGTGTGTATCCGTAAGTAATGAACCAACAGTTGCATAACAAACCCTTCAGTCTCACCTCCAATCCATTGAAGAATAGTCTCATAAATGGAGAATTGAAATCAATCCTAATAAATCCCTCAAAATTACCTTTACTCTTCGTCGCAAACCTATGACTACATGTCCCACTGTATCCTTCAGCAGCATTCCACTAATCCCTGTTGAACAGATCCGTTACCTTGGACTCCATCTAGACAAGCGCCTTACTTGGAATCTTCACACTAGACTGAAACGACAAGAAACTGCCTGCAGATACCACTTACTACAACACTTTCTCGACAATCGATGAAAACTCCCTATTTACTACAAAAAACTCATTTACATAACCATTATCTGACCTATTTGGATCTATGGGACTGAGCTATAGGGGTCCTCTGAACTATCAAACTCCTTTCGCATCCAATCCTTTTCCATCAAAAATCCAAAATTTTCCTTACTTCGTAACTAATAAACTCATCCATAAAGACCTAAATATCCCACTGGTTGCAGACTTAGTTCGCGATAGATACTCCTGTTTCGATCCCAAACTACCAGCCCAATCAAACCCACTTGTCCCTAATCTCTCAACTACATCTATTCCCGATAATCCTCCGAGGCGTCTAAAAAGACGGTGGCATCTAGTCCTGCTTATAAAATAAACTTTGAAGTGGAGCTTTGGGTAGCTTCTTCACATGTCTATGCATGCCTATTATTTCAATTCAGCCATTTTACTTATTGTTTCTAAAAGCAATAAAATATTAAAAGAAAAAAGTTATTCATTGTTATTCAGTTAATAAATAAATATATATCAAGTACATGTTAAATATAAATGCATGATAATAGCTTATGAAAAACTAAATACTGATAAAACCTCAATAATAAAATAAAAATTGCATCCAAAAAATATTTTTGTTCTTATCTACTTATCTACTTACCCGTTTTTTATCAATGCTAACAAGTTGATATGGTTAATTTTTTCTAATATGCAAAATTAAAGGTATTTTAGAAGGATAAAATTTTAAATATCGGCATTTAAACCCTGTCAAACTATTTTAATCAGAATAAAAATTACATGATATTTGATTAAAATATCTTGTGTCATTTTCGAGAAGATCGTAGAAAGGTGCAAAGTGTATAGTTTAAAGTTGCTCTTCTGGCTCGCCGAATTTGAGGGAAAAGTTACTGTAAAATCTCGGGCGTAAAGTTGTCTTAAATTTCAGTTTCGAAAGACTTTTCGTTTTCGTGTTAGACTTATCACACACACACACACACACAGACCTTATCGCGCAACTTGATAGTTTAGACTCAAGGGACCCTAAAACGCGTATTTCCGTTGAAAACTGGAATTCAAACATTTTTACTATCGCAATACTTCCCTTGACTATATATTTATAAGTAAATGAAAGTAAAAATTGTAATATAAGTTTTTATTTTAAAACATTTTGTAAGATCGATTATTTTAGAATTACTAGATTACATTGCAACTAGGATGGAATCTCTTCTGCTAGAAATATATTATTCTGCAAATACCTGGTTCTAACATGTGTTCCGAACTACTGAGATGTCAAGCATGCTTTTATGTTGAATATCTTTACCAATTTTAAAAAATCTGGTGCGGGCGACACACGACTTTCACTTACCTCCATTTTTAAAATCAATGAAAGAATTTTCAAAAACAGTTAGAGATAAAAATACAAGAAACTATTAAGGAATTAATTAAATTGAATTTCTATAGAAACATGTGTTTCATTAAAAAATATATTTTATTATTATCTAAAATAATCAGTTTGTTTTATGTTCATTTCATCACTCTCTGTTAACATTTAAAAGCTTTTGTATGAGATAATATTTTTTCTAAAATCTTTAGCTTTACAACGGTATATCATACATGTGTATTACTGCTCTTATGTTCAAAAACGAAAAATTGCATTAAAAAAATATGTTTTCTGTTTTCTTCTTAATTTGGGTATGGAATTTATATATTTACCTGTTTTTCATCAGCGTTAACAAGATAATATAGTTATTTTTATTGAATCTACAAAATTAAAGGTACTTTAGATGAAGAAAATTTAAAATATTGGCATTTAAGCCCTGTCAGACCATTTTAATCAGAATAAAACCTACATGATATTAATACCCATTAAATTTTACATCGATATAGCGAGTTAAATCAAAATCGTCGGAACCGTTTTTGAGAAAATCGAAAAAAGGTGCAAAATGCATGGTATAAAGTGCCTCTTCTGGTAAGCTCATTTTGCTGAAAAAGTTTTTGTCACGTCTCGGGCGTATAGTTGTTTTAAATATGAAATTTCAGTTTCATAGGACTTACTATTTCCGCTCGGGAGTTACCACACACACACACACACACACACGCACACAGACCTTTTAGCGGGACTTGGTTATTTGGACTCAGGGGACCCTTAAATGTGTATTTCTGTTGAAAACTGGAATTCGAAAATTCTCACCATCGCAATACTTCCCCTTACTATATATAGTAAGTGAAAGTAAAAATGGGATGAAATATGACATGAAATTTCAAGTTAAGGACTGAGGAAGAGATAAAAATAGCTTAAGTATATTGGATGCTGTTTTTAAAATAATAAAAATACTCTCAGACGGATTTTATTTATTTATTGATATATTAAAAAGTTTAATTATGGGATCACCCGTAGCAGGGTGGCTGGCATAACACCCTCATATGCCAAAGGTCACGGGTTCAAACATGCAGGTGGTCCTCGGATTAATGGTAGTAAAAAATCCTTAGTTATACCTGGTTACGGAGGAGACGTTAAAATGTGGTTCCGAGCCTGTGCGATGTCAGGTACTCGTTAAAGATCCCTATCCTAATAAAACCTGGATAGGCAAAATTTAGGATTCCCACTGTAGCATCGTCCGAATAGCCACAGTAGCATAAAAGTGACGTTAAACGAATAAACAAAAACAACAACATATAGTTGTGAATTTCAATAAATATAATTTAAAAAAAAGTAGGGTATTGTACTAATAGATGTCCAAGTGCTATTTTAGGATGGCTTTTAAATCAAATGCACTAATAATGGTTATTCTTAGAATTGCACATAAGAAGTAATATAAAACTATTTATATAATGATATGCAATGGATGGAAACGGAATGATAAAATATGGCACTTTACCTGTTTATGTAGAAATATCATCTATTTTGTGGTGGTTAGGAGTTTCAATTTTGTTTTTTTCTTTCCAAGAAATCCAAGCTACATATTTTTTCCTATAAGCCTGCCGGCTATAAACCTCGATGAACTCTTTCAAAGGAGTCCTATAACAAGGTTACAACACCTACCGATAAAGCTTGTATTTTAAATAAAGTTTTTATGAAAAAGTCATTTATACAGGTTGAGCTAGAAATGGCTAGATGGGAGCCGATTTAAGTGTGTATTAGACTATTTTACGGTGGGGACATGATCGGCCTAAGAGAGGCTCTGTTTGCGTGAGGAGTGAGCGAGATGCAGCGACATCAGTATTCAGACTACGTTCTTTATAGCGAGACCTCCAGGTTACACCATTAGCTCCTCCCAACATATTCCGTCATGTCGGGCTACCTTCAGGCCACATTGTCATGTTAATAGATTACAACAAGGTCTATCATGTATCATCCATTAAGTCCCACTATGCTGTTCCGGTCCTACCTTATAGAGGATAACCAACAATGTCATGATAGCAAGTAACTGAGTCAGCAATAATACTTTTTTTTATTGAATATATAATAATAATATTTATTTTTTTGTCTTTAGGAAAATCAACCAAACAAATACAGTTGGTTATTGTTTGCAATAAAAAGTTAATCATGGTCTTGAAGTAGTTATATAACTGAGGATATTATTGTAAACAATTATAATAAAATATTCGATATAATAAAAGATAACTGGTTACTTTTTCGATTTCGAGGTCATAGCATGTAATATATGTGATATTTCTACATTTTCCCCAGTGATAATCCAGAACTTTGTTTTTGGTCGCATTAATTAATAAGCTGTTTATTTCACAGTATGTATTAAATTCTTTCAATTCACGTTTTGGGTCAATATAAGAATTAGCCATTAAGACAAGATCAACGGCAAACAACAATGCTATGTAATCACAGAACGGCGTGATTTGAACTTATTAATGGACTAGTGTTCTTATTGAATATCCCAAAAAGAAAAGAAATACAACTCTCCAGATCGGGTTTCTTGGGGTGTTTGCTCCTCTTGTTCTTCATTATCCTTCTCGGGCCTATTTTTTTACTATTATATTTTGCCGAGTTATTTTTCTTCAAGAAAATAATGGAATTTCAATAAAAATAGGCATTCAACGCTGCTATCTAAATAACTATTTTTGAATCCATTACAGGTCACTTTTAGTTTATCAGGTTGACTTAGACTTAGTTGACTTATTAATCCATGTTTTAACCTATGTTAAGTTGATATATGTTGACTTATTAAAATCAGTAGTAAATTTTAATAAATCATTTTAATGATGGTGAATTGAATAGGCAATGGATCATTAAGCTGTTATTCACAAGAGACACGGATAATGATTTTAATGAGATTAGTTATTTTCTTTACACTTGATGAATTACATAATGACGTTATATTGTTATACTATGAAACTATTGCAATTGATGCGATTATAAATATCATATATGAGGTAATTGAAACTTACTGAACATTTTAATTATATCACATACTGCAAACAGCGCTTGGAATAGATACCGAGAACTATGGAATGACCTAAGCTCAGTTAAACAGTGTTAGCTCTCAGCGATAAGGTTGGGAGGGGGACCCTTTATTGAGGAAGGGGATTGTTAAAACATTCATTGCTAATTGCAATTATCAGAGAGGTGAGGTGATTATCATGCAGATTGCCGAGATTATCAACCAGCTTCCAATCATATAATGTAAATTAGTCAGATGAGATCTTTTACCGCCGCTGCTGGAACGTTATGCTGTCCTGTGTAGCCATCTCGTATTTGTTAGCTTTTGCCAGTGTACGGGTGAAAATTAATTAATTAAACTTTGAATATTTACAGCTTGTGTTATTTTAGAAATAATGTGATTATATAGATAATAAATCGATGCTGAAACAATGAAAAATCAGACAAACAATTTCTCTAATAAATTATCATATAGAAAGCACATATTTTTTGCTAGATTGTTTTTAATTAAAATGATCTATTTTCACTCAACACTCATTTATTCCTTTTTTATTTCCGTTTATTTATCTACGTTCAGGACTTCGCCTTATATATTTTTTATTTATTGGAGACGCAAAATTATATGGAATTTTATGCATATGGAATATATAAAATAATCTAGTCACAATCCAGTCAGAGCACAACACACGATTTTTACTAACATATCTTGTAAAAATATATCATAGGACTTATAAAGTTAATGTGGAAAATATAATTATATTGTTTGAAGTAACATATATTTTAGATGATTCCATCAATAGGAATTATTATATATAACAATGACCAATATGTATGCAGTTTTTATCACTGTTCATTATTTTATTCATCGTCTTAGGTTAGATATCTATTTAATTTCACTTGAATATGAAATATATAGCTTGTGAAAGTATTGCGATCGTGAAAATTTTCTAATTCCATTTTTCAACGGAAATACACGTTTTAGGGTCCTCTGAATCCAAATAACCAAGTCCCGAAAAAACAAGGCCTGTGTGTGGTAAGTCTAGGACGAAAATGAAATGTTTTACGAAACTGAAATTCCATATTTAAGGTAACCATACGCTCGAGAAGTTACAACTTTTTCGCTAAAATCGGCTGAAGGGAAGTGCTTCACTTTATACCATGCATTTTGTACCTTGTTACAATTTTCTCAAAAACGCCTATAACGATACGCTAAACTCGCTATATCAACGTATAATCAAATGGGCTTTAATATCATGTAGGTTTTATTCTGATTGAAATAGTCTAACAGGGCTTAAATGCCAAAATTTTAAATTTTCTTCATCTAAAGTATTTTTAATTTTGTATATTTCATATAACTAACCATATCAACTGATTAGCATTGACAAAAAACAGCTAAATATGCAAGTTGAACGAATTTGATAAATAAATAAAGGAGAAAAGAGCAAAGTTATTTTTGTTACCAAATTTTGTGTTTTTTAACATAAGACTAGTAATATTGATGCATAATATATCTTTGCAAAGCTAAAGATTAAAAAAAAAATATCTTTTACGCAAAATTGGAAAAGTTAACAGGGAGTAATTAAAAGCCGATGAAACAAACTGATTGTCGTTGATAATAATATGATAGAGTATTCAATAAAACACATGTTTCGGGATCACTTGTAGCTGGGTGGTTAGTATAACAGCCTCCTATGCCAAAAGTCACGGGCTCAAACCCGCAGGTGGTCCTAGGATTTTTTAATGGGAGTAAAAAATCCTTAGTTATGCCGTCCTTCGGAGGGGACGTTAAAAGGTTATCCCGAGCCTGTGCGATGTCAGGTACTCGTTAAAGATCCCTATCCTAATAAACCCTGGATAGGCAAAATTTAGGACTCCCATTGTAGCATCGTCCGATTAGCCATAGTAGCATAAAGTGACGTTAAATAAATAAACAAACAAACAAACACATGTTTCTATTGAAACTCGATTTTATTAATTCTTTAACAATTTATTTTCATCTGTAAAAGTATTTCGAAATTCTTAAATTAATTTTAACAACGGGTGTAAGTCAAAGTCGTGTGTTGCGCGTACCGAATCCTTTAAAATAAAATCTTCCAACGGTATATTATACATCTATATTACTATTCTTATTTGCGAGAAAAAAAAAAACCAACCAAAACAACACTTTTACGGTTTTCTCATTAAGTTTGTTGTAAAATTCGTTCATATTTTATATTTACTTATTTTTGATTAATGCTAACATTAAGAAATAGTTAATTATTTCGAATAAACAAATTAAAAAGTACTTTAAGGGAAGAAAGTACATAAATTGGTTAGTCAAGCCCGATCGACTGTTTCAATAACGGTAAAAGCTACAAAAAATTAAAACCTATTTAATATCGCATAAATATATAGGGTTATGTGAAAATTAGTCGTTATCGAGTGAATTGTATAGAAGTACAACGCGTCCACACAGACCATTTTGCGGGACTATGACCATGTATTTATATATATATATATATATATATATATATATATATATATATATATATATTATATATATATATATATATATATATACTCGTATATATATAAGTAAGCGAAAGGATGAATCTAGTCGGAATCGTTAGTTAAGAATCTTTAATTTCATTTAGATGTCACTAATCTTTATCACTCCCAAATTGAAATGCTAACATTCCAAACAGTGAGCGTCAAAGGAATTCGTTTTCATTGTCAAATACTGTAGGATAGATATTATGTGTTCACATTTTTCTGGTCGTGTAATTTAAGTGAACATACGTATGAATGTGACATTTTTTGTTTATTTATTTATTAACTTCATTTATTTGTATTTATTTTATCTACAAATTTTGTTATTGTATACGTTTATTTAGTTTAGTTTCATTTTATGTAATTTGACATTTCTTTTGTTTATATTGTAAATATTGTATGAATGGGATCCTTTAGCAATATTATTATTGTCCAGTGTGACAGACTGTAATACATATGAATAAATAGAAAAAAAAAAAAAAAAATTAAGTGAGAAATCAGAAGTTAGGGACGAGCAATATTTTGATGTTTGATTGTTGAATCGCCAGTTTAAATAGCTGTAAATTATTCCAAATATGAATTAACATAAGTCATGAGTCAATGTCAGGCTTTATTTACTCGACTTTGTTTGAATTGTGGTCCTTAGCATTATACTAGTAGCAAAAGTTTGACTCGAACTATTAGAGTAAGCTGAATTATTAAACTCACACAATAATGTTACTATTACAGGAAAATGATTTGTTATTACCAAGATTCTATGCCATTTGAAAATTTATATCATATTCGGTAATCATTTAAGTTGTGAAATGCTTATGATGCGCAGTGAAAAAATGTTTTCACAATAAATTTGACGTAAATTATTATGTTTTCTCATTTTTTCTCTTCTCTTCCTTGTATTGATCGAGCCTCCATTCATTACTCCTGTTGCAGTTCTTGCCTATTCTAGTTCTGAGCCTCTTCGTTTGTAGGACCTTTATTCAGCCTCCACTATCTTTTAATGACAGTGAAAAAGAAATGAGAGAGGAGTGCTGGGATCTCATACAATACTTCGCCTTTCCCAGCTTAGGCAGAGTGTAAAGGCGGTTGTAATTTTTAGTGCACGTATTTTTTTTGTTTTTTTCGTGCTGTCTAAATATTATTTGTTTAATTTCTATTCATGTATCTGATGGATTAAGAATTTCAACCCGACATATTTTCATGGTTAATTTAAATAACAAGATACTTTCACGCATGATAAAATTAGAAGATATTATTATAATAGTTATCGTAATAGTTAATAGTTATCGTATTCACAAACCCAGTGATTGTATAATGCATAATAAGGGCTTGTTTACATCACATTCCCTCTTATTCTCAACTGTAATCTGTCCTAAAGCTGTCACAATTAAAAACCACTTAATGACTGTTCGAATGCAACTTAATGTTTATATTCTCTACTGTTTATGATTAACACAGTGATATAATGCTTACATGGTATCAATCGCTTAAATGTATCATTCCAGAGGTTTTATGTATGTGTTAAAACATGAAATATTTCTAAATTTTCGGATACTTATTCAATATTTATTAAGTTTAAGTTAATTTTAAAACATTCCATTCTTCTTATGGTGCCAATCCGTTAGGGATGTTAGCGATCATCAAGGCAATGCGTACTTTGTCAACTGCAGCACGAAAAAGGTCTACGGTTGTATTAAACCATGTAGGCAAGTTCTTTAACCACGATATCTTTCCTGTACCCGGTCTGCTCCTGCCCTCCACCTTGCCCTGCAGAATAAAAGGGCTACCTAGTTTAAATAATTATTATTATATTTTTTTAATTTTAATTTATTCAGATATATTTCAATGTGTCTCAATGGACAATGATAATAGTGCTACATTCATACAATATCTATTGGGTTGATGCAAAATTAATGCAGGTTTCCTCTATTGCAATATCTTAATTCCAATTGTGTAAACAAAGCTAATCCTAACATTGATCATTATTATACCAAAACAAACCTTATCTAATACCCTCTCTTTCACCATGAATTTGTTTAGTAAAATCGTTTTGTTCAGTGTGTTCAAAGGTCTTGAATCGAAAATGTCAAAGTGCGATTTTCGTCAAATTTATTTTTACGAATTTAAATTAGGGCGCAGCGCTGCGCAAACGGCTCGTAATATTAATGAAGTGTGGGGTCAGGGGGCTATTAATGAGTGCACGGTGCAGCGTTGGTTCCAGAAGTTTCGCAGAGGAGATTTCGACCTCGAAGACAAGGAAGGTCGGGGCCGTCATCTTGCTCTGGACAACGACCAGCTGAGGTCAAAAGTGGAAGAAGACCCAACCAAAACCACACGAGAAATGGCGGCGGAACTCGGAACTCAAAAATTGCAACGTCTTTGCCCAGCATTGATGAATCGGAAGGGGCCGATCCTGCTCCACGATAACGCCAGACCACACGTTGCACAACCAACGCTTCGACGACTGCACGAGTTGGGCTACGAAGTTCTCCAACATCCGCCTTATTCATCTGACCTCTCTCCTACAGACTTCCACTTTTTCAGGCATCTGGACAACTTTTGGAGGGAGAAAAATTTTCAAAACCAGGACGACATTGAAAATTCTTTTCGTGATTTCATTGAGTCCAGGGATTCGGATTTTTTTTCTGGTGGAATAAGAAAGCTTGTTGAACGTTGGCAAAAGTGCATTGATTCAGATGGAAATTATTTTGATTAAATATATATGGTTAAAGTAAAGATATGGCGTATTTACAATACCTACTAAAAACCTGCATTAATTTTGCATCAACCCAATACAACATAAACAACAGTAAAGTCTAGTTTAAATTAAAAAAACGCTGCAAATTATTACACAATTGTTTATTATTTCCAAATAACAAAATTAGGTTTAACTGTTTATATAGCTGTTGATAGGCAATTAAATATTATGATAAACAACAAATAATTTAAAAGAAAATTACATATCACCACTAGTAACTTCAAAACGCTATATCTCTGCTAGTTCTAAACCAATGTCAATGATTTGTTTTTCATTTTTTAGGAAATTTAATCCTCTATAAAACAGTACTAAAATCAATTTTTAGTATTAAATTATTTGATAATTAGGAGAAACGAATTTTCTCTGAGGTTCTACGCATCTTGAAACGTAAGCCCTCAAATTTTGAGAGGGGTGTAATTTTTGTTCGATTACAAAGGTTTAGTATTGAAAATAATAAACCAATATGAAGTTGTTAATTCTTATAATACGCCAAAAGATCACTTCAGTTTATTGGTCATTTTCCCTTACATCCTATTCATTCAACATTGAATATTATGTGCTTTCCAACCCACATCCAGAAAATAATTTAGCAGAGGCAATTTTACAAATTAACAACAAAGCCAGATTATTTCAATTACGATAAGACCTAATTGATGTTAAAAAAAAAAGACAATTATTCCAGGAAACTATAAAAATGAGTAAAGAGAATGATATAAAAATTAAATAGGGAATATGTGTTTTATACAGCTTTAATTATTCATGAAGGTTTACCACATACACGATGGTATTCTAGTCAAAGGTGGTTCTATCCCGAGTCCCGAAGAAAGTACCTACTTGGCATCTTTCTATTACAATCCTTGCGGACCAAAAAACCCTCCTATATCTTCGACCTCCTTACTCCGCGCTCTTCCCTGCACATCCTAAATACAAGATCCCAACCTATCGATCTATACCTATCCTCACATAAAAAAACATCCAATGAAAATTCCTTTATCATCCGCGCTACCATACTTAAGAACTACTTTACTCATCTCCCTCCGAACAGTGTCTTTTACCTAACCACGTTCAAACACCAATTATTTAACCACCTTTTCAAAAATCAATCTTTCGCACATGTATGATAAATCTAGTCTTTGATGTTGTTATCTGTTATTTTAATTTTTTTATATATTTTATTTATATTAACCTTTTATAATTTATCAAATATTTAATATATCAGATGAAGCTAGACAAATTGGATTTTTTTCTGTCCCATTATTTTTATGGGACGAAGTGTCCCAGAATAAAAAATATTTTTCATTTCATTTCATTTATTCATACACACAAAAGCTGTTTAGCAAGACTTTACAAAAGAAAACTTAACTCTCGATTCAAGTCTGGGGGTGACAAATACCTACCTACTACTGCCGACCAGAAATGCTCGTAGAACCACTGGATTTTCTACTAAATGTATACTTACTTCATGTCACATAAAGTTGCATAAAAAATAAATAACTAAAAAAAAACATCACAAGTGGTTCAGACTCAGTAGATAAAAAAAGGAGATATTTGACCAACCGAAATATTCCATTAATTTTTAGGAGTTTTTTCTCCCCAGCCGCTCTGAAAATTTAATCAAAGTTACAAAGGCTGTTTTGACCGGAGGAGATTAAGTTTTGAAGGAAAAAGCAGTAAATCAGGGGAGATAGGGAGTATAATAGGAGAGGGAATTATTTATCGAGTTGTGGACAGGTTTCGGGCGGGCATGTAAAGTTGCGAATACCAAAGGCGTGGCCAACTTGCGGACCTCCTAGACTGGAACAATGGCCGCCACAATAGCCTTCGTATTAAAAGGAATGTTTATTATCCTGGAATCCGCTCCCTCCGGGCTATTATAGTTTGGGAAAAAAGTATCATTGCCACGTGCCTTTATTATTGTCATTCGCATTTCTCTGGAATGTGAGGGTTGTGGAATTCTTCACAGAAATCTGGGTCACTTCAGTCGCCTCTATCATGCAGGTGTTTTTACCTATTTATTCATCAAGATACATTTTTGCATGATGACTGAAATTCATTCATTTCTTCTGGAGTGCATATTTTATTTATTTATAATGACAGCATATCATTCCTTAAAGTTAGAATCGGTCATAATTACTCCGAGAGATTTGAGGTGCGATCAGGTTTGAAACAGGGTGACTCCCTTTCACCTGTGTTATTTAATATAGCTTTAGAATATGTCATAGAAAAGGTGATGTGTACCGAGAAAGGCTTAAATATGGGTGACAAGATTCCGGTTTTGGGGTATGCCTATGATCTGGTACTGCTAGGTGAAGACACGGAAACCATACAGCTAAATACAAGTTTGTTAATAAAAACCAGTAAAGAAATAGGACTCGAATTAAATACCGATAAGACGGAGTATATGATTAGTAGCAGAAACGGTGTCGATCTTGGTGATATTGATGTATCAGAGCACACTTTTGAACACGTAGAGAAATTCAAGTATTTAGGTTCAATTATAACTAGAAAAAAATGAAATCCAGGAAGAAATAAAGTCCCTGTTAAAGGTGGGAAATGCGTGTTATTATTCAGTTGCTAAGTTACTTAGTTCGCGGCTTCTATCTAAAAACTTAAAGATTAGAATTTATAGAACTATTATTCTTCCAACGGTTCTTTACGGATGTGAAACGTGGCCGCTTACTTTGAAGGATGAACAACGGCTTGGGGTTTTCTAGAATAAGGTATTGCGTAAAATATTTGGTCCGAAGAGAGATGAGGCCACTGGGGAGTTTAGAAGGTTGCACAACGCGGAATTGCGGAACTTGCATCCTGTGAATATAACTGAGCTGATTGCAACCGGAGACTCAAATGGGCGAGTAAAGTTGTTGGGCTTTTTTGTTATTTTAAAGTAAAGCATAGATTAAAGACAATTAAATTTTCTAATATAAAGAAAGAAGAGCGGATTCCGAGAAAGTTGGTATTTGCTGATCCGACTGGTAGGCGTCCGAAAGGTAGGCCGAAGCGGAGATGGGAGGATTGCGTTAAGGCTGATCTCGGGAGCTTGGGCTTGAATGGTGAACATTGGACGAGTCTGTGTAGGCGGAATTTGGTGGTATCGGCATCGAACCTTCGGGTTCGCTAAGCCTATTATTATTATTATTATTATTATAATGACAGCCCACCAACAGACATATTGCCCAATGAGAGATGGTTAACTAACATACAGTATTTATAGTGGATATAATTGGTTGACCGTTGAGAATTACTGGAAGGCATTAGGCCGGGTGGCGGTTTTAGTGAATGAAACTGCGAAAGACTATGCATGGATCAATTACTAAATAGGCTCTATTTGTAAACGGTTCTTCCTTAAATCAAATTAAAAAAAAATTTTAAACAAGTAATAGTATTTTTATTTTTTTAAATTTATTTATACCCTTCCCTGCCTTGAAGGAAATACTGATACTTACAGCTGTAGGAATTACCAAGATGCAACCCACAGCTGCTATGAAACTGTTTGCACTAATGGCTGAGCACACGGCAAACTATTAAATCTTCGTAGTAATATGCGATGATCGGTGGCCTCTTTCAATCTTCTGCCCTACCCAAGGTAAAGTGGCTTGGACCTCAACGATACTTCCATCCGTTCACGAAGGCTTTGTAGTACGGCTGGAGTTTTGTTCGGTTACCAGTTGAGGATTATCGCTCTCCGTCATGACGTGGAGCCCTGTGTACCTTAGAAACTTCGTGCTTAGTGCCATAAGCGTGCAATCAAGGAGAGAATATTTAAAATATTTTTTGTATCTTTCTAGCCCTGATGATGATCGACAATGGGGGTTGAAAAAAAAAAAAGTAGTTGAAACTACTTAGTTGTGTCATTTACTGACGGATAATGCCGTCTGAACGTCTAATCATTATTATTTTCAAATATCGATAGAAATGAGAAACATTCATTGGTTAGTAAATCAAAATTGGTCTAGTTTATTTGTTTGTTATTTTAAAGTAAAGCAAGATTAAAGACAATTAAATTTTCTAATATAAAGAAAGAAGAGCGGATTCCGAGAAAGTTGGTATTTGCTGATCCGACTGGTAGGCGTCCGAAAGGTAGGCCGAAGCGGAGATGGGAGGATTGCGTTAAGGCTGATCTCGGGAGCTTGGGCTTGAATGGTGAAATTGGACGAGTCTGTGTAGGCGGACTTTGGTGGTATCGGCATCGAGCCTACGGGTTTGCTAAGCCTATTATTATTATTATATTATAATATAAAGAAAACTTGATTACAATGTATTGTTTAAAAAATGTCTCTATCCTATTTTACTGTTTATTACTATTTTATATTTCAAATGCAATAAATGTATTTATTTGCTATTTATTTAAACAACTATAATAAATTATATTTTAGTTATAAACCTTCTAGAAAGAATGCAGAAAATGAGTGAAAATCCATCCATTGCGAAATCGCCGTATCATATATACAGTGAGTGTCCAAAGTATTTCACCACCATTCCGTAGTTCATGAATCCAATGTAATTAAACTAAAACTAACTATTACCGTCAGCTCAAGATCTTTTTCTATGACATACTAAATTATTTATTTTCCAATTAGGTTTCCTCCAAAACATAATTTTTTTTTCATAATAACCATGTATTTTAGTATGGGAGTCATCTGTAAACATTTTAATTCATCAGAATTGTCTTTAAAAAATGTTTACAAACATTCAGCTCATTCTCTTATTGTCCTGCCTGCTGAAAGACGTTTTTCCGTATTTTTTTAGAACGCGGCGAACAGTCGAAAACCTTATTGTGTATCCAGAAGTTCCGAAAAATTAAATATAAGCTAAGGTTTACTCATAAGAGGTATTGTTTTCTTATTAGATGAAAATTCAGTCTTTCAGTTTTAATATTTAATATTTTTTGGAAGCTTACTTTTCTGCTTTTATATTTTATTATTATATCCTCGAAACGTTTCTCATTATCCACATATTCTTATAAATTTTTTTTTACATTTCAAATATTTCTCTTTAAAAACTATTCGAAGCTGTTGTTCGATCGTTGCGTTTTTATTTTTAGGCCATATTTAAAAAAAAAAAAAAATCTTTCCAAGGTTAGGTATATGTTACATGAGGAAAAAGAATTGTTTAGAACATAAAATTTTGTCGAATATTAGTAAGAATATGGATATTTTAAACCATTAAACAACAGTGCATTACGATTTCCGAATAATTTTGACAGTGAATAATCTAGTAATTTTACATTATTAATAAGATATCTAAAAAAAAATAAACTTTTCGGTTATCTGGTGAGTGATTTTCTTTTATCGGAATCTCTTTTAAATATTTATGAGTGAAAAAGAATCATATTAATTCATAGTTGTTAAATATACTTATTAAATGAAAAGAAATACTAATTCCGAACACTTTTGTCACTCACTGTATATATGTAGACAGAGAGAGATTACTAAACCACATTAAAATAACATATAACATAAAAGTCACATGGCCATTATTACCAATTTGGTAGTATTTCACTGCTAAAGGAGAAAGAAAAAAAGATTTGCCTTGTAAATGGGATGGTGATAGCTGATCATGCCTACAAATGAAAAAAATAAGAGATAGGACCCGCTATACATTTCCGCGAGTTTATTATTTTTTTTTCAGAAAAAAAATATCAAATTTTAATCGGTACACGTAGTGGAATAATTTTCCTTGAGCTGGATCCTGGAGCGGGGAGAGCGGACCACATAAATTGGGGGATGGCGAACCGGTGTCATCGTAGCCCGCTCTAATCCTGAAATACTACCCCCGCGGTCACAACAGTTAGTTCAACCCTTATCACTCGGAATAACTCAAATTTATTTTATTCAAATTTTGTTGAGCCCGTCGGGACTTTAGTGAATACCTATCTCTGAAATTACCATTTTAGAATATATCACGTATTCATTTTTTATTCCATTCCGCACTTTTCATAACTTATCTTAATCTACGTGAATTTTAGTAAATTAGTTCTAAAAAAAAAACTTTTTTCGATTCACCATCGTTCTGACCATTGATATTATAAATATAAAATAATAAACTTCATTATAGTAATAAACCGCAATGTTATTATACGAACGGTTGTGCAAAGAATTGATTTGGCTGAGATCATATTTAACCCAGATTTCACCTATAGACACATATATAAATATGATTTCATTTATTATTTTTGTCACGTGGCCGTAACAAATCGTCGTTCTATTGTCATTATTCTCAAAGCTGTTTATGGAGGAGGCAAGAATAAACCTTATAAAAAGTTGTGATATTTCTGCCTAGTAAACATTTTTAAAGATATTAAAGAGAATTGGACATTCCAACCATCAGGAACAGGTATATAGGTTGATTTCTTTTATAAAGGTACAAAACTAGTCAAACTAGTAATGAATATTTATTAAAAAATGCTGGGAAAAGGGGACATATCGAGTGTTTGTGAATTGAGTATATAATCTTCTCCCAAATTTCTACGTTATGGAATCAAAACCTGGAGGAAGATGTCTTAAAAAAAAAAAAAAGAAAAAGCAATTCAGGCATTACAATACTGATTGGCCGTGATGATTAATTATATACACCGACAACATTGTATATATTGTTAAAATTTAGTTTAAGCAAAAATTTAATTGTATTCTGTTGAAATATAATTTTTTATTATTATCTTTTTCATCCTCACACAAAACTGAAACGACAAGAAACTGCTCGAAGATACCGATTATTACAACACTTACTAGACAAACGTTCAAAACTTCCAGTATATTACAAAAGACTCATTTGCATTACTAGTATCAGGCCATTTTGTACATATGGTATCGAGCCTAAACATAATTACGTAAACATCTTATTTGATGCAGACATAGTCCGTGATAGTTACAACTCTTTTCCTAAACTTCCTGTTCACAGGGGAGGTAGGGATGGTGTTTTAGGGCGATAAATGACGTTCCTGTTCACATAAATCCACTTGTCTGTAGTCTATCTTCCTTAGATATTCCTGATAACCCTCCGAGGCGCCTGAAAAGAAGGTGGCCTCGGGACATACTTCTTATTCATGCTTAAAATAGTTAGGGTAGTTTTTTCTCAAGACATTTTCTTCACTCTGCATATTTACTCATTGTGTTATATAATACAGTTGTAAATTACAATAAATACATTTTTAAAAAATATTACCTTTTTTCCCCCAAAATTCATAAAACTTATGTCAAAGACTCAGTTTCCCAGTAGTCTTTACAGTATGTGTGGCCATTCAACATTTTTCCACAAATGCTCATATTGGGTGCACTCTATTAGCAAATTTTGACTGTTTGTAGAACGTTGTCCCATTTTAAGCAAGTACGTGGTTTCAGCCGTTTTATGAGGTATCCATGAGTACATTGGCAATTTTGAGTCAACGTTGTGTTCGACTTCTTCAGTCCTTGACGTCCTGGAGTTAGTTTTCCACTTTTCACAATTTGGTTTAACTACTCCCGACTTTATTTGTCCTCTTTACTTTATTCGTCCCCACTTTACTTTCCAATCCAATGACAATCATTTTTTTTTGGTTGTGGCACCCAATCTTCTTTGGTTACTTCATTAATTTAAACATCTTTCTTCTGTCATTCTGGCTGCTTAGTCAAATTTTTCATTTCCCGGGATTCCTCGGTGCTTCGGTGCCAGTAGCAAAATAACATTCTACCTTTGCCTTTTATTTCCCAACTCTTGTTTATTATTTTTCGGATTATCGCGTTGGTTGGTTGGTTTTTTAAATTTTAATGGCACAAAACGCGTGGTCATCAGTGCCAGACATACTTATTCTAGAATATTAATAGATAAATGAATGTTAGATAATATTCAAGGGAAAAAAATGTAAATAAAACAAATAAGAAATAGTAATCCATGAATATTAATTAATAAATAAAATAATAAACACAATAATTAAAAATAAGTAAAATAAAATATAACAGAAAAAATAAAAATAAATAAATAAAAAATAAATTAAGTCAAGAAGAAAACAATAGTATTTCAAATTGCTTGTAAAAATCCATTTGAGAGAGGAGACACGTTAATTCATCAATCCTTATTCCATTCTTTCCTAAAGCATCTGCGACGTTGCTTGGTATTCTTTTTTGTTCAGCTGTCTGGTGTAGAAGGCACATTCTTCAAAAAAAATGAGCTATGGTCAAGGTTCACCTACAATGCTTGCATCTTGGGCGAAATTCTTTTGATATTATGTGCCCTGCGTTAACCGTCAGTGTCCGATTCTCAGACGGGCCACGACCACCTCCTCTCTACGGTCGGTGCGACTTGAGGTTTTCCAAGGTTTCACCTCTTTCTTAATAGCTTTGAGCTTACTTGGATAGCTGTAGTTCCAAGTTTCTTTCCATTTCTACAATACATTTTCTATTAGTGCTTAGCTCTGATGGTGTTAGTAGTGCCCTACCACGACCTGGGAGTGTAAGGGCTTCTTTGGCAGCTTTATCTGCCATTTCATTTCCTATTATTCCCATATGGCCTGGTATCCACACATAAACGGATTCTTTTTCCTTCTTCAGTGATTAATTCGGTTAATTCCTGGATTCTTAAAATTCCTGGATGTTTGGAATACATATTCTCTTGTGCTTTTAGAGTGCTTAATGAGTCTGGGGCTATGGTGATATTCTCTATAGAGAGTGTACTGGAATAATCTAGAGCCATAGGAGATCGCATTCACTTCAGCTGTGTAGACGGAGCAAAACTGATGTAGCTTCGCTTGTAGGTGCAATCTGATTTACGAAAGCTGAGCAGTGGATGAGTCCGACTTTGAACCATCTGTGAAAATAATTTGAGGCTCGGCAGTGTGCTGATGATCTTCTCAAAGCGTTCTTAAAGACTCATTGATTTGAAATTTTCTTTAGTATATTTAGCCAATTAAGATATAAATAACGTTTTTGGAATGTCCATGGTGGTGTCTTGTTTTCTACTGCATTTATATTAATTAATTTTAACTTGTTAATACGGATGATATTCTTTCTGGTAGTGGTAAGGTTGGGTTAGTCTTTAGTTGAAATCTCCTGAGTATTTAGGTTTCAAGATGTATCCGTGAACAGGATGGGTAGATTGTGTGAATAATTTGGTGATGTAGTTGATGGCCAGTTTATCACGTCGGTAAGACAATGGTGGTAAGCCAGATTTTCGTAGTGAAGGACTTGTCCTGAAAGCTCCTATGGCAATGCGTACGCCTGCATGTGTACTACATCAGTTTAGCCAGATTGTCCCTTTTTGCAGAACCAAAGACAAAACACCCATACATCATTCTTGAACTTATTATTGATAGGTATACTTTGAGTAAAGTAGTGCGATCTGCACCCCAACTTGTTCCAGTTTAAGATTTTTAGTATATTAAGCTTTTTTGTACATTTTTCTTTTAAAGTTTTTATGTGATTCTCCCACGTCTATCAAATTCTAACCCTAAGAAGTTGGTGTTTGGCTGTATACAGCAGCTACGGCCTCCATGAGCCCGTTACAAAAATCCAAGATTTTTTTTTGAGGGTATGGGAGGAGGTTAGCTATCCCTTTTAGATCTATCAGTATAAGAGTGGCTTCCCCTGAGAAGACGAAGCTCCCTCCAGGTAGCTTATTCATGAGTTGTTATCTTTACTGTCTGTGACAGCATAATAATGATTTTAAAAATATATCATTATTTTCTGATCTCTATTGGGTCTAATTCTTGATGTTCTGAACTGACACCATTTTTCTGTATCCTCCGTACATTTTATAGAATTGTGGAGCAGTATTATATTTTTGAAATTATATATCAGTGAAGGAGCTTACTTCAGGCTGAATGGTATTCCCAAAATTACAATTTACATCAATCCTTATCGATTTATTACCTAACCATATGCAAGAGAATTTTTCCACCGTTTAGAGGCAGATTGAGATACTAAGCTAGAATCTCCAAGCAACCAGCGGGTTGTTGTCAACTTGTTTTAAAGTTTCAAAAAAAAAAAAAAAATTGACATTCTTTAGAAATTCCTGCACTTTTACTTTCACTTACCTACATACCAAATATATAGTAAGGGGAAGTATTGCGATCGTGAAAATTTTCGAATTCCAGTTTTCAACGGAACGGTTTTAGGGTTCCTTGATTCCCAATACACAAGTCGCGAAAAAAGGGTGTGTGTGTGTGTGGTAGTCGCACAAAACGAAAAGTCGTAAAAAACTGACTTTACATACTTGAGACAATTATACATCCGAGATGTTACAGCAACTTTTTCACTAACATCAGCTCAATGGAAGTGCTACTTTATACAATGTATTTTGCAGCTCTTTACGGTTTTCTCAAAAACGACTCTAACGATTTTGATTAAAATCGCTACATTGATGTAAACTTTAATGAATTTAACATTTACTTTAGGTCTGACTGGGGGGATTTTTTAAAAATTTTCTTCTCAAGTACTTTTAATTTAGTTAGATTCGAAAAATTTCCTATATAATATTAAACATACTACTAATTTCCGTGTTTCTGAAACATATATAATATACTGTTTTAAAGCTAAAGATTTTATAAAACATATCCTCTCATATACAAACAAGTAAAAGTTAATGGAGGGTGAGGAAAAGCCGACAAAACCAAGATATAATATATTATTTAATAAAACAAAAATTTTCAATGAAACTCAAGTCAGATATAAAGTTTAAAGTTATGTGTAGTTCTTAAATTGATTTTAACAGCAGTGTTAACTCAAAGTCATGTTTTAGTCTGATTTGTCTTAGTAATTACTTTTAAAAGTGTTTATATTAAATAAAGATAATATAGAAATAATAAAGATCTTGAGAATGAATACTTCAGTAACTTAACGGATTATTCTGGAATCTGAGACAAGCTTATTAAAGAAGAGAATAGAGCGCAGAGCTGTTTAATGCGACGGAATATTGGATTGGGAGTCAAACAATCGGTAACGAACTAATCAGAGTAGTCCTAACATCCTATCACAAAAGTTATATCTGCCACCTCAGCTGTGTATCAGGCGGGTGTTTAAAACGTCTTTCACTCTTTTATTTAAACTAAAAAAAACATAAGGTTAGAATGTTATATCTAAGAATTTAGTGAAAATTCTCTTGATATACTATGGATATAATTTTGTGATTCGATGTAATCAATAATTAATTATTTTGAACTTTTAATGAATAGAACGAGAGCTTCGACGGGCAAGTTTTCAAAAGTTTTTTACCTCCACCGTTTATCTTAAAATAATAAACTTTTTTTTGGTTTCAACAATAAACCTTTGTAATCGAACTACCAAATAAATATTTTGCTAAGTGCTATTTCACAAAGAATTAATTTTTTTATAAAATAACAAAAGATCATTGATATTGGTTCAGAACTAGCAGAGATGTAGCGTTTTGTAATAAGTTGTGGTGATACGCCATTTTCCTTTGAATTATTTTGGCCAAGTTTGAGCCAAGAAAGCCGCGGAAGCAGATTTACCATACTTGCCGGCTAAACCCTTTAATAATTGAAATATTATTGTCGACGTTTCAGAATCTATCCCATCTTCAGTACATCCATATTATTGCTATTTTGTCATAATTATTTCGTCATATAATAAATTAAAACAAAAGTTACATTACGCTGTAATTTTATTTTAAGCTCAATTGTTACAAATGGTATTACACAGCAATGAACCAATTACCTTGATTTATTAAATGACGAAATAATTACGACGCAATGTTCTGAGGATGAGAGAGATGGTTCTCCGAATTAATATATATGTGATCTTGACAATAAATTTATATCAGTGAAGATAAAAAAATATTCCTTCACATTTTTATTTTTCTATATATAAAATGATAAAGTGATTCTGGGGTTCCGCCAAACCGCGGACGGGTTTTGACGCGGTTTTTCCTATCATTTATTGCTTTCATTCTTAAAGGTTTATATGTGAAATACATTACAATAAAGTTTTTCTTTAGAAAGGAAAATTAAATTTTCTGTAATGAAGGCATCGAAACAATCTTTTCTTAAATATGAGTCGTAATATAGATGTCTAATATACCGTTGGAAAGATTTTAGAAAAACTAATTTACAATAAATTAAGTCGTACAAGGAAATAGAAGGCCATCAACTTTTGAGCATATGTTATTGGTAAATAAGGAGGTTATGATAGTTCAATGTTGCCACCGTAGTGCAGTATCGTACAAGTTATAATCTTCCATACAGTGCACAATATTTTAGAATAAATGTTACAAACTAAATCATACTAAAAGAAATACAGTAGCTGTTAAAATATATACAAATTTGTAATAAATACATAAAATAACATAGTTATTAATTATTTATCTTTTAAATTACTTCACGAAAGCATATTTTCACTGTAAAATAAATGGCATTTAACCTACTAAAATAAACTAAATCAAACCTTTAAAATTTATTTTAAGTAGTTCCGTTGCATCTTGACAAACGTCTCACTTGGAGCCCTCATACAAGACTGAAACTACAAGAAACTGCTCGACGTTTTCGACTACTTCAACACTTACTAGACAAACGTTCTAATCTTCCACTTAACTACAAAAGACTCATCTACATGACTATCATAAGGCCGATATGGACTTACGGAGTAGAGCTTTGGGGCTCTACTAAACCATCGAATTCTTCCCGTATCCAATCCCTACAATCCAAAATCCTTTGTAAAATCCTCAATGCTCCTTACTTTGTCACGAATACACTAATCCATAAAGAACTTAATGTTACGTATGTTGCTGGTTTGGGCCGATCTAGATACCATTCCTTTCATGGCAAACTCCATTTCCACCCTAATCCTCTAGTTTCAATCCTTTCTTCCTCTTCAATGCTTGGCAATCCTCCGAGGCGTCTGAAAAGGAGATGGCCCCGAGACCTTCTAGTTTAGAATATTTTGAGAGTGCTTCCATTGGGAAAAAAGCTTCTCTGCCTTTTTACATTTCATTCCAATTTACTTGATGTATTACATTATACAGTTGTAAATTTCAATAAATAAATTTAAAAAAAAAAGAAAAAAATAAGTAGTTCAATTGAAATATAAAATAGTAATAAACCAAATAGGATAGAAACCTTTGTTATTTCTATAGGTTTTGAAAACAAACATTGCCATAAAGTTTTCTTTAGATAGGAAAATTAAATTTTCTTTAATATATACTTCACTATAAAATAAGAAACAAATAAACTGAACCAACCATGCACACACGGCAAAATCACCAATTTAGGTGGACAAAAGTCAAGTCAAAAATTTGGAATTTTTTAGTGCCTTAACTTTTGGTTAGTTGGTAGGACGCTTAATACTAATATTTCCTGCCATACCGTGTTTATAAGGAATAATTTTGAGTGAATTATTCCTGTTCACACAAGTGCATAATATCCGTCAATGAGATTATCTTTATTCGAAGGCCCTTTATTACGTTCAAAGTGTGTGCAGCACTAAGTCTTTTTGCTTTTATTTAACAATGGACATTGCTGAGACAGCTAAGACATTATATTTCCACGATCGTTATTGAATATACATTGTAATCAACCTGTAGAGTAAATTTAGGAATTTGTAAATCTATGCCCCTATTCAATAACGAAAAACTAAATAACCCATACCCAAGATTCGTTTGTAGGATTTGTTTTATCGATCCATCCAGTGTTTAAATCTTTTTTCAGACACCACACTCCAAATCAAAGGTTTTACAATCTATAATTTGAAGTTTCCTTAATGATTTAAAATATGTAATATCTATTAGCAGCTTTAAGCCATCCCGAGCCATTAATAATTTTTTTGTATTATTTTTCCCATATTCTTCAAACGTAAAAAGTAGGGAAGTTTTATATTTTAGCAAATAAATTTGATTTTTGACCACTGTGCGCTCGCCAATCGTGTCAAAAAATTGAATAGTTTTTATAATTTTTCTTATAATCTTTTGAATATTTTTTTATGTAATCTGGGACCCGAAAGGTTATATATGGACAAGTTTCAGAATTGTTTCCGAAGACTCACCTGTGGAGTTCTCCAAGGGTCTGTGCTATCCCCAATACTGTTCTCAATTTACACGGCTAATTTAAACTATTGAAGCAAGATATAAACGAGCGACAGTTGCGGCTTATGCCGACGACATCGCTATCTATAGCAGCTCAATAAGTGCTGAAAGAGCTCTACGGCAGGTGGAGGCGGTCTGTTTGGAAATCACCAGGATACTGGAAGGTCTAAATATTACAGTAAATCCGCGACAGAAAAACAAGCGCCGACTTCCAAGAACCTATAAGATAGCTGGCAGAGTTAGCAAACCGGCGAACAGTATATTATATCTTGGCATCACCCTCGATAGGCACTTGACACTAACTTGCCACTGCTATAAAAAAGTAAAGATGGTGAGGGCCAAGACATACCGACTGAACCATCTTCTGACGTCTCCAAACCTATCACTCCCTCTCAAATTGATTTATAAAAGCGTGATCAGGCCATCACTACTGCATGTGCACCATGTTAGCTAATATAAAACCTGCCACGGCGAAGAAGCTCCAACAATTTCAGAACGGCTTTGTGAGACGTATAGTAAGACATACAGCAGACATGCTGCACTCTACCTTGGAATTCAGTGACTAATGGAGACAGTGACTGACTACATCACTAGGAGACAGATTAAATTCTATGAAAGCCTAAAATTTTGTACATACCCTTTATTTCAGACTCTTTCTCCAACAGGTAGGCCACATAACTGGCAAAAATATGTTGGGAGCCTCAGCCTTCACTGAGGATTAATCATGAATCGAAAATCCGGTGAGCCCCGTCGCAGGGTGTAGATTAATGACATACTCACGAAGAAGACATCTTTTCCCTCCACTCATCCCTCTCTTAAAATGTACCATGTACAGTAGAAGAGATAGCCAACTAACCAATAGATTCGAGAATTACAACCCAAACTATAAGGGGCATTGAAATAAAAAAATAAAAAATCCACCTAAATCGGTCACATTTTCACTGGGCGATATTTGAATATAGTTATAAATAGACGTTATAAAAGATACATATTTTCTTGCTAAATGCACTTTCCGTTACGATGAACTATAAACTCTAAATCGGTCAAACAGAGCTATTCAAAGCATTTCAAACATTACATTTAAATTGCAACCTTGCGAAGCAGGGTCGAGTCCACTAGTATAATATAATTTAAATGCTTCCGTTGAAGGATAAAGTTTGTTTTTAATATAAAAATGTATTTATTATACAAATACTTAAAATAGTATATTAAACAAATTCCATTTGGAACTGCATTCCTAGAATAAAGAGCCCTAAATTTAATTTCTCTTCTGATTATTTACTTTGTCAATATCAAGTATGTCATTAGTGGTAGCGAACATTAAAAGCGGTTAATAACCGATTCGTTTAAACGGCTACACCAAGCTTCAATATTGGCTCAAGGAGAGGAATATCATTTGCTTGGTGTATTAGTATTTACCTGTTTGCTAGGGTTGGATTATCTCGACCGAGATGGCAAGCAAGCTTTTTCCCCTTCTACGGTTCTAAATATATATCACCGATTTCAAATTACACTGCGAATATGGAACTGAATGGAATGGTATACAGTCGGGCTCATCATTTCAAAGGAAAATTTGATATTACTTGTATTTCGATCATGCATCAATGTTCGATGGGATGATTTGACTTTAGCCATTTTATTAGTTCCAAATTGAGTAAGCAGTACGATTAAAAAATAAATCTGCTGATATATTATAAAATATCTCTTGAATGCATATATCTATTATAACTAACTCTCTGGTATTTAATTTTAAAATCTATTTATGAATTTATTTATATATTTTTTTTGTGAAGTGAAAATGATTAACTGTGTATGGTAACAATTAAATTAAACAACAATTAAAGAACACACAATTAAATATATACTTAATTCACTGGTGGCGACGTGTACCTTTCTTAAATTACTTTTGCTCCTTTTGTTTCTAATTATTTTAAATTTGTCATTTTTCATAACTAACATTTCACTTTGTTCTTAATTATCAGTATATTTCTTTTTCTTATCATATTTATATATTGTATTTACTACTGGTTGTTATCTTGTGTTTTATATGGCCCTGAAGAGGACCTATAATTTAGGCCGATACGACGGCACCAGAAAATTAAGTTTGTACTCAATTGTGTGTTCTTTTAACTGCACGCTGTCCCAACTTCTCCCATATATATTTTTTAATATATTTATTTATATGTATTTATATCTATTAATATGTGAAATCTAGGGATTTCCAATTAGTCTAAAATTAATATTTAACAGAATACACAAAAAAATAATAAAATGTAAGATTTGACAAAACAAATTTATATAAAATAAAATATATGTTTAGTACAAAATTCTCGCAGATTCGCATATCTTGTACACAATTCCTTTACAGAAATCTAAAACATAGTCTGAGGAAAAAATTAAATATATTAGTGTTATTTATTTTTTAAAAATAAATAACCCTCTTCCTTAATTTCGTGAGTGACTTTATTTGAACATAAACAATCAAATAGGCCAACAGTTTTCACGCTTAATTTTTTGTAACAAAATAAAAATAAATAAAGGAACCTTTGTTTAGCTAAAATTCTACGAAATTACTTTTTAATAAACAAAATTATCGAAGCCGTTTAAAAAACTTAACTTAAAATACCAAAAAACTAATCAAACTGCTAAACGACCATAAAGAAAAATATGTTCAAGAAATATAGCATGGATTTAACCAAAAGAGCAGAAAATCTTTATGAAAAATTAGATATGGAAGGGAATACCTTTAACAAATCTTTCGTGATTTAATACCCTCATTCTGAAAATGGTCAAACTTGGACCGAAAGAATCGTGTTTTAATTTTATAATTATAATTTTTTTGCAATCGTTTTTATTTTCCTATACCTAAAAACTCCTTTCCTTTTGCTTATCACCCTATTTTGATTATCCCATCTATCTTTATCATAATGAGCTAGATTATTATCCATTAGAGTTCGTGATGCCTGTTTTCATCTCGTAACTTATGTAAATAATATGATTATGACAATATTATTACAATATGGATGTTTCACTGTTCTGTAACAAATTCAGGTTATTAGAAAAACAAATGTTTTTAACAAATTGACTAATATGTTTTACGATTGTAAAAATGAATCATAACTGTTAAAGTAGTCTAAATATTCTGGTTCCAACGACATCTAGCAAGCCTAATTCCGGACTTCTGCAAGAGGTTCTCTAGTGAATCTTACTCCTCAGCTTTTTATTTGTGCACATATTTCACATTCAGATCTTATTAATATTTTTAATTTATTTATCTTATCTCCTTTACTGACTCAGACCAGTGATGTGGCTGAGAGAGAGGCGCTGGGATCTCTAGGATTCCGCTTTTTTCCTCCACAAGTGGAGGGAAAAGCCCAGTCTGGACTCCCCTTAGCAGTTGTATATATTATATATAGTTATGATTGTGTGTATGATGTTAACGTTTTTCTTACTTTTTTATTTCATCCATTTGTATTTATCTCAATTATGGGTTATTGTTTTTTTTTGTACATATATTATATTTTATGTAATTTGACTTTATCATTGTCTTCTGTATATATTGTGTGAATGTGGTCTCATATCACTATTACTAATGTTCATTGAAAAAAAATTTAATATATCTCAATAAATAAATATTAGATTTAAAAAAAAAAAAAAAAAAGATTTTGTCTTATCTAAAACATACATCATTTATTGTTTATTGTCAGCCTTTGATGTATTCATTATTTTTTATTTCATAATTTTTTTTATTATTAATATAATTCCTTAATCACATTTATTTATTCACGTTCCATTTATTTTATATATTTCTCTTTTGAATCACTTAATCTATTCATTAATTGATTTACTTTTTTTTTATGAACTCATTTACTTCTATTTTCATTTCTTTTACTAATGTTCCATTGTATTTTAATTATTTGTTGTGATTTGAGCTTGCGTTTCATGATGCATAAAATCCGAATAACGAAAACAAAAAATCTTATGTCCGCCGCCCACCGTCCGCGACATTTTTCCGAAACTACTTGACTATTTTTTTTTTTTAATTCACCACAAAAGTACTAGTCCGTGCAATGATGATTCTAACACCTAGACGTTAAGATCTGCTGGTTATTTTTTAAATGACGGTCAATTTAAAGTGATTTATTTCAATAACATAGTTATTTTTGATAGAGAAAAAATTCATTATTGTTTTTTCACCCGAAAACCGCGAATTATTATGGTAAAGAGAAAAAGAAAAGAAAAAAATTAATATTTTACTAATAAATACGCTCATAATTCAGTTATTTTTGACTGTAGAGAAAATTATGTAGAGAGTTTTAGAATCAGTAAAGCGCGATAAACAAAAAAACAAAAAATTAAAAATGAAAAAAAAAAGGGAAATCTCGCCTATATGTACGCTTGTAACTACGTTATTTTCGAAGATAGAGAAAAAATTCAATAGTGTTTCTTAACCACAAAACCGCGAACGGTGATAATCAGACTAACCTGTGTAAGTGGAATTAGGTGGTATCTGATGCATCTTATTATATTATTTAACCCTTTCGTAAGAGAATATACCTCCACTTTATCAATTGTTAGGCATTGTAATCATATTTATTTAAAAATAATGAAAGAAAAAATAATAAATGGCTCACGTAGTTGATCTGGAAATAAATAAAAACTGCTCAACTTCAATGTTTACGATTGATGCCCAAGCATTATTTATTTACTTAATTAACGTCACTTTATGCTACTATGGCTAATCGGCCGATGCTACACTGGGAGTCCTAAATTTTGCCTATCCAGATGTTATTAGAATAGGGATCTTTAACGAGTACCTGACATCGCACAGGCTCGGGACCACCTTTTAACGTCCCCTCCGAAGGACGGCGTAACTAAGGATTTTTTACTCCCATTAAAAAATCCTAGGACCACCTGCGGATTTGAACCCGTGATCTTTAGCATGGTAGGCTGTTACGCTAGCCACCCAGCTACAAGGATCCCCCAAGCATTATTTAAGATGTTAACACTCTTTAAACAACTAATATTTTGATAAATTATAGATTAGTGAATTATGCATTCACTATATATATATAATGATGTAAAAGTGTGAATTGTTTGTGTTGTTTATTCGTTTAACGCCACTTTATGCTGCTATGGCTAATCGGACGATGCTACAGTGGGAATCCTAAATTTTGCCTATCAGTTTTAATTAGGACAGGAATCTTTAACGAGAACCTGACTTTGCACAGACTAGAAACTAACTTTTTACGTACCCTCCGAATGACTGCATAACCAAGGATTTTTTTACACCCATTTTAAATCCTATAGCCACCTGCCCGATTTGAACCCGCGAACTTGGGTATAGAATGCTGTTACACTTACGTGCGCACACCACAGGAGACCAACCTATATGAATTATTTGAAGAGCTCCTAAGGACGGCATGGATTAAAGGATATTAAGAGCAAAGGGTTGGCATACTGACCTAGAAAAGACTAGTTATGACAAGTGGTTGGGTCGGTCGGCTCAGCTGTTGCTCTTATCAACTGTTGCTGAAGCACCTGTTGGTGCAATCGCCTTCAGCATTTCTTATAGCCAATCTTTTATGACTGTTAACTTTACAGCACTGAATCTTAAATCAGGAAGACCAACTAATAAGACGATCTGAGATCAAACCACTAGGTTAATAAAGCCATGAGATATGCATAAGTGGCTCATCCTAGTTCCTTACTGAGCGTCAATTAAAAGGATATCTAATCCATATAAATCTTACCATCACTTACCTATTTATGAAATATATAGTAAGAGAAAGTGTTGTGATCGTGAAAAACTAAGGAATTCCAGTGTTCAACGAAAATTCACGTTTTAGGATCCGTTTGAGTATAAATAGCCAAATCGCGTTTGTTGTAAGTCTAAAGTGTATCAGCCGAAAACAATAAGTTGTACGAAGTTGTACGTTTTATATTAAAGACAATTATACGCTTGCAATCTTACACCAACCTTTTCATCAAAATCGACTGACCGAAAGTGCTGCTACTTTATGCTATACATTTTAAACAAACGTTTTCACATTTTTTTCAGCTCAATTGATTTCAATTAAAGTCGCTGTATTAATGTAAAATTTATTGATATTTAATATCTGATTAAAATAATCTAATAGAGCTTTAATTGAGGATTTTAAATAATAACCCAAATCATCTTATTAGCATTAATAAGAAACAACTAAAAATAACTGAACAGCTGAACAGCTAAAAGCAAGTTGAACGAATTGATAACCAACTAAAGGAGAAAAGAGCAAACATATTTTTGTATGTATTTTTTTTTTCTCCGAATATAAGAATAAAAATATAGATATATTATACACCGCTGGAAAAGCCAAAAATTTGAGGAAATATGTTATCTTATATTCAAAATTGTGTAATGTATTGTAACGAATAGGGCGTGACCTTATGTGATGATTGTACATACAAAATTTATATTATTTAATTAAAAACATGTTTACGACGAAACTGCATATTCTACTTTATTTAATAGTTCTCAAATTTATTTTAACAACAGAGGCATGTAATAGTCGAGTGTAGTCCAAATATATCGTTTTATTTATATACATAATCAAAAATTCGATGTATTTAAAGTTAAACAGTTGAGTTATTTTCTATTGTTGAACTGCGTTTTATTGGAGATACAAGGCAAATAACAGGAATTAGCATGCTAAATGAAAGATTAAGACCTCCTAACGAACTTCCATCCTTACTCTCTTGCTTAATTTACTGTATTACGAATCATTTGATAAATTATAATAATTTTATTCCATCATTTATAATTTGCTAAATAATATTCTGAGTACCAATACTGTTCTGTTTGTACCCTTATTTTTGTCTCTCTATGTCTTAATTGTTTGATCCGTGTGTATATCTGTAGCTAGACTTGTGAGGGTATCTGTTGCTATTCACTACATATATCCTCAGTGCCCTTAAGGCCTTGATTAATCTGATAAATACCTCACATCTACCCATCAATTTCTTAGTACTTGTTTATGCCGTCAGTGATTGCTTATAGAGAAGAGGCTAGAAATGACTTGGAGGATTCAGATTAGATTAAAGCTATTCAAGTGGTTAAGGCAATGTTGAAGGATGATAGGGAGAGGCACGTAAAGTGAGTAAAATCACTCTCTACGATAGTAGCAGTAGAGGGGTCAATACTAAATATTTTTTAATAAATTTGGATAATAACTTCGAATATTACATTAAAATAAATCCTTTAGAAAATAATAATAATAGGTTTAGCCAACCGAAAGGCTGAATGCCGATACCATAAACTGTTTTCTATAAAGATTAGTCCAATGATAACCGCCCCCTAGAACAGACCTAAAATAATCTTATGCCCGACGCCTCGACCTACTTCCTGGATGCCTACGAGTAGGCTCATCTCATAACAAATTTTTAGGAATTTGTTCTTCTTTCAGCTTAACAACTTTGTTTTGTTTAACTCAATCATACTGACAGGATACAAGCTCCGTAATCAGCATTGTGTAATCTTCTAAAACCTACAGCTGCCTTATCTCTCTTTGGGTCAAATATTTTACGTAGTATCTTATTCTCAAAATCTTTAAGGCGTTGTTCATCTTTCAATGTAAACGGACACTTTAAGATGATTAAAAAACAGATAAAAACATTGATTGTAAAGTTCCATCAAATCAAACAGTTACAATATATACTTAATGAAAATGCCTTTTTTTTTTTTTTTTTAATTTAAATAAACAATTTTAAGAAATTTAATATAATGAAAGTAAAATATATATACCTTGAAAGTATATAATAATTTGCCGTGGCTAGTATTTTTGTAATATTAAAATAAAATTTGTGTTTATAGACATTATTAATAATTCATATTTTTACATAATTGATTTATTATAAATAAACAAATTAAATTTTATTTTGGTGAACTTTATATGTATTTATGAAATGTTTTTTATTCTGAAAGCATATTTAGAATGGTCATATTTAAAAATTATAATTGTGTACTTTCAGACACAAATTATTTTGCACCTGAAGAAAAAGTATTAGCTGTTGTGTGTTTTTTACATACATTGATGAAGTAGTACAGCCTCTAATTCACAATTGAACTCTTGACATTCACCTTAAATTACCAACACTTATATGAAATAAATAATTTATTAGACATCCTGAAAAAAACAACTTAATTTTACATTTAATTTATTTAGTCTATTCTAAATTGTTCGAAAAAAGTACTTCTTCATCATCTAGATTCTCTTGAAATATTCAAATTTATACCTAATCATCAGTTGGGTTTAAAAAAAAAAATCAATGTCTAATAAAAATCAATAATAATATTGGATTGATGCAAAATTAATGCAGGTTTCCTCTATTGCAATATCTTAATTCCAATTGTGTAAACAAAGCTAATCCTAACATTGATCATTATTATACCAAAACAAACCTTATCTAATACCCTCTCTTTCACCATGAATTTGTTTAGTAAAATCGTTTTGTTCAGTGTGTTCAAAGGTCTTGAATCGAAAATGTCAAAGTGCGATTTTCGTCAAATTTATTTTTACGAATTTAAATTAGGGCGCAGCGCTGCGCAAACGGCTCGTAATATTAATGAAGTGTGGGGTCAGGGGGCTATTAATGAGTGCACGGTGCAGCGTTGGTTCCAGAAGTTTCGCAGAGGAGATTTCGACCTCGAAGACAAGGAAGGTCGGGGCCGTCATCTTGCTCTGGACAACGACCAGCTGAGGTCAAAAGTGGAAGAAGACCCAACCAAAACCACACAAGAAATGGCGGCGGAACTCGGAACTCAAAAATTGCAACGTCTTTGCCCAGCATTGATGAATCGGAAGGGGCCGATCCTGCTCCACGATAACGCCAGACCACGCGTTGCACAACCAACGGTTCGACGACTGCACGGGTTGGGCTACGAAGTTCTCCAACATCCGCCTTATTCACCTGACCTCTCTCCTACAGACTTCCACTTTTTCAGGCATCTGGACAACTTTTTGAGGGAGAAAAATTTTCAAAACCAGGACGACATTGAAAATTCTTTTCGTGATTTCATTGAGTCCAGGGATTCGGATTTTTTTTCTGGTGGAATAAGAAAGCTTGTTGAACGTTGGCAAAAGTGCATTGATTCAGATGGAAATTATTTTGATTAAATATATATGGTTAAAGTAAAGATATGGCGTATTTACAATACCTACTAAAAACCTGCATTAATTTTGCATCAACCCAATACTATACAATAATGTCACTGGCTAGTTTATTTCACCTCTAATTCATTAGAATAAAAAAATTATTGTCCAGACGTTTTCTTTGACATTAGGCAGGCTTCCAACAAGGTTTGGCATGAAGGATAACTTTGCAAACCGAATAATACAATAACTTCCATCAAAGACTTACTAACATAAAACACCAACCTACTAACAAAAAATTTAAAATGCTCTAGTAATCCTTATCGGACACACCTATGACTACGCAGACGGTGGCCAAGAGATATCTGATCCACCATTAGCTCCTCTGAGAAGAGCTGATCTTTCAGCAGTTGAGTCACATTTTTAAGGATCGGTAATGAAAAGCTTTTTTTTTTTAAATAGAATAATTAGCATGGTAATTCTTCAAATTACAACTTTAAAGAACAACCATTAAGATAAGAAAACAATTTTGTCTTAATTATAAATTTTGTAAAGGGATGAGAGATCCTGTATTGAAACAAAAGCTACTTGGAAGGAAGAGACAGAGAGTGGAATAGGGTAGGAGTTGGGTTGACAATGGGTCGCCACCTAGACCCAATCAGCCCCTCAATACAACCACCCTTTCTCCCCCCGCATTCCCAAGGAGTTTTTACTTCTTTTTTTTTTCTCTCCCTCTCTCTTGCCCCCGGGAAATTTCTGCTCAGGTCTTTTCAGTCTTTAGACTGCGACTGCTTTGGAATTTAAATTTAATTACAGTGTCGTCCTCTAAACCGTGGAATTTTCTCTTGTACCGTAGAGTTCTTTTGTTCTTTGCAAGTTTCTTCTTAGAAATATTCTTTTTAAGATGGATGTAATCATAAGTTTGAATACAGAAATATTCTGTTCTAATGCAAATTTTACGCATTTTTGAATTACGCTGCCGGTAAAAAAGAAAAAAGGAAATTTTTTTAGAAATATTGACTAAACTCGTTTTAAAACAAATACGCTAACAGTTTAAAAATGTTTTGCTTTTATATTTACAACATAAAATTAATTCAAGAATCAGTATTAATCAATTAATTATTGTTTTGTTTATTAATACATTTTTCACGCCAATGTTAAATATTTGTTTATAATAAACTCCAACAAGGGGTTTTTAAGATTAGAGATTTAATTTGTATAGCGACGGATCGAAATTATTATTTTTAGTTTTATTTAATTCGTAAATTACTTACATTTTTAAAATACAGTCTGAATATTATTGGCTTATTTTTAATACTTTGTCTTTCAAATCTGAAAAAAAAAAAAAAACTACTTTAACAAACTTTTTATAAAAAGAATATGTTAGGGGCTGAAAATAATAAGTACAGTATTATACATAAAATTTATGAAAGTGAGATATATATCAATATTCTACATAAAAAATGTACATCAGGCAAAATATATACGGTTATATCATATACCTACAAAATTAGTTAAGAGGAACTGAGTAAAAAAAGTTTTTTTTTGAGGAAGATATATAAAACTTTAAGGTTAAGTATTAATTAGACGTTACCATTTTTTAGCAACAGTACTGAAAAAAATCTGGTGCGGGCAACACACGACTTTCACTTACCTACATTTTAAAAATCAATGAAAGAATTTCCACAGTTAGAGATAAAAATACGTTAAGGAACTATTAAGGAATTAATTTAATTGAATTTATATATAAACATGTGTTTCATTAAAAAATCTATTATATTATTATCTAAAATAATCAGTTAGTTTTATGTTCATATCATCACTCTCAATTAACTTTTAAAAGCTTGTGTATGAGATAATATTTTTTCTAAAATCTTTAGCTTTCCAACGGCATATCATACATGTATATTACTGTACTTATGTTCAAAAACGAAAAATTGCATTAAAAAAATATTTTTTCTGTTTTCTCCTTTATTTGGGTATCGAATTTATTCACTTTATATATTTACCTGTTTTTCATCAGCGTTAACAAGATAATATAGTTATTTTTATTGAATCTACAAAATTAAAGGTACTTTAGGAGAAAAAAAATGTAAAATATCGGCATATAAGCCCTGTCAGACCATTTTAATCAGAAAAAAACTTACATGATATTAAAGCCCATTAAATGTTACATCGATATAGCGAGTTTAATCAAAATCGTCGGAACCGTTTTTGAGAAAATCGAAAAAAGATGCAAAATGCATAATATAAAGTGCCTCTTCTGGTTAGTTCATTTTGATGAAAAAAGTTTTGTCACGTCTCGGGCGTATAGTTGTCTTAAATATGAAATTTCAGTTTCATAGGACTTACTGTTTCCGTCCGGGAATTACCACACATACACACACACACAGACCTTTTTGCGGGACTTGGTTATTTGGACTCAGGGGACCCTAAAACGTGTATTTCCGTTGAAAACTGGAATTCGAAAATTTTTACGATCGCAATACTTCCCCTTACTATATATAAGTTAAAGTAATAAAAAAAAAATTCAAAAAGAACCAATTTAAGCTCTTAAAACTTCAAATTTCTTTAAAAACGATGTTTCGAGCGTATTGGCTGCTTTCCATCTCACTTGTATAACATCGTATTTTTCATTAATGAATGAGAGTGTATTTTATAAAATCGATAGTCATCTAATTTTATTTATTTATTATTTTGTATCAAGTGTGTTAATAAAAACGGGTAAAGAAATAGGACTCGAATTAAATACCGATAAAACGAAGTATATGATTAGTAGCAGAAACGGTGTCGATCTTGGAGATATTGATGTATCAGGTCATACTTTTGAACACGTAGAGAAATTCAAGTATTTAGGTTCAATTATAACTAGAAAAAATGAAATCCAGGAAGAAATAAAGTCCCGTTTAAAGGTGGGAAATGCGTGTTATTATTCAGTTGCTAAGTTACTTAGTTCGCGGCTTCTATCTAAAAACTTAAAGATTAGAATTTATAAAACTATTATTCTTCCAACGGTTCTTTACGGATGTGAAACGTGGCCGCTTACTTTAAAGGATGAACAGCGGCTTAAGGTTTTCGAAAATAAAGTATTGCGTAAAATATTTGGTCCAAAGAGAGATGAGGCCACTGGGGAGTTTAGAAGGTTGCATAACGCGGAATTGCGGAACTTGCATCCTGTGAATATAATTGAGCTGATTGCATCGCGGAGACTCAAATGTGCGAGTAAAGTTGTTGGGCTCGATGACGAACGGATTCCGAGAAAGTTGGTATTTGCTGATCCGACTGGTAGGCGTCCGAAAGGTAGGCCGAAGCGGAGATGGGAGGATTGCGTTAAGGCTGATCTCGGGAGCTTGGGCTTGAATGGTGAGCATTGGACGAGTCTGTGTAGGCGGAATTTGGTGGTATCGGCATCGAACCTTCGGGTTCGCTAAGCCTATTATTATTATTATTATTATTATTATTTTGTATCATTAAATTGTTTAGGAAGGTGTGATCATATTAACATTGTTTTCAAACAAGAGAGTTTCCCTTTAGTCCATAAAACATTTGAATGGGAAAGCCTCCATGATACTAAATATCACTTAATTATATCTGTGGCGGTCGTGAAAGTCATTCATTTTACAGGTGAACGGCTTAAAGTTTTACGTAATACCAAAATAGAGTTATTAATTACAGCTTTCCTTAAACCTAAAATTTCTTTTACCAAGAAATTTCTTTAACCACTTTAACACGACGTAGGAGAAGGTCTGAGGGAGCGATACGTGAAGTTAACTCATTTTTGATATAACTGGAGTTATCTAGTTTTTTACGACAGTCACAGATATATTGGTCATCGTAATCGTTAGAAATTGACAATTTTAAAAAATGTATTAAATCCATTATATAATATAAAACGGCATTTCTCGTTATTAGTTTTAGCTGAATTAAACATTTAATTTTAGTTTAGTACGTATTTTGTTTTTGAGAAAGATTTATCACACACGAACATAAACAGAGACCGATTGGGCCTTGGTCTGTTGGTGGATGTTGTTCAATGAAAATAAAATAAAAAAATTCCAAATTTTCGTAATTGCAATACTTTTACTTGTTATATAAATCAAGCGTTGATATGTTTTGATTTAATATGTAAGTGAAAGTTCGAATACAATAAAAATAAAAATTAAGGAATGAATGAAGCCATCGAGGAAAGGAAGACGTCGGAGTATGTAAAAGAGTTGCTGAGTATCGACAGGATATAGGAATGCAAAGCAAGCAGTACCAAGATAAAAATATCTGAGAGTTGATACTAAATTGTCAAATAAGCTAACATGATGATGTTATTGACAAAAACAAATCAGTCGGATGGTCAACATACAGTTTAATTTTGATATGCTCACTGACCTACTACTTTTGACTTTAGGGATGGACCACCTATGGAAAAAAAAAATGGACAAATCATTATAGACACTATCAGCAAACATTTATATAGTACGGATAAATATACTAAAGAATAAGAACAGAGAAATATTACATAATACAGTTGGGAACTGCGCAAACATTGATTAATGAATGAACGGAAATAGATGTTTTTAGGGTCCCCTGAGTCCAAATAACCAAGTCCCGCAAAAAGGTCTGTGTGTGTGTGTGGTAACTCTCGGGCGAAAACGGTAAGTCCTCTGAAACTGAAATTTCATATTTAAGACAACTGTACGCCCGAGATGTTATAGAAACTTTTTCATCGAAATCAGCCAACCAGAAGAGCCACTTTATACTATGCATTTTGCACCTTTTGATGATTTTCTCAAAAACGGCTCTAACGATTTCGATTAAAATCTACATACCGATGTAAAATTTAATGGGATTTAATATCATGTAAGTTTCATTCTGATTAAAATAGTTTGGCAGGGCTTAAATGACGATATTTTAAATTTTCTTCCTCTAAAGTACCTTTAATGTTGTAGATTATAAAAATGTAACTTTATAATCTATTTAGTACTGATAAAAAACGGATAAATATATGGTTTGAACGATATCGAACTAAAAGAGAAAAGACCAAAAGTATTTTTTTTACGAAATTTTTGTATTTTTGAACATAAAAAACAGTAATATAGACGTATAATATACCGTTGGAAAACTAAAGATTTCGTAAAAATTATTATCTTATACATACTATTGTTAAAGTTAACGGGGAGTGATGAAAAGCCGATATAATAAACTGATTTTCGTAGATTATAATATAATAGACTAATTAATAAAACAGATATTTCTATTAAAATCTAAGGTAAATAATTCTATAACAATGTATTTTGTTTCTAAATTTGTTTAAAAATTCTTTAATTGACATAACGGATGTAAGTAAAAGTTGTGTGTTGTGCGCTCCAGTTTTTTTTTTTAGTAAAAGAAATTCTCTATTTATTCTCTAGCCTGACCATCCCATTATCTCAAAAATAATTATGTCTATGTGGTCGTAATTATAATGGAGGGGCCCCTCACCGATTAGATGTGCAATTAGACAGAATATAGGATTATAGGCTAATAACACATTCAAATCTGTTACCACAAGAAAACAACATCATTTTAATCTGTTTAGTATTTATAAAAAATATATTTAAGCATATTTTTCTTCGTGAATGTATTTTTGTGCAGGTCCCTATGAAACATTTTCTATTGTTTAGAAAGTGATTTTAAGCGGATTAAAGTGTTTGATTTTATTTTGTAGAACTGTTTTCTGATAAATTAAAAAGCAAGGGTTTCCCTCTCTAATGGGTAGAATTCGTATTTATGTTGCAAACTATACAATGGTTATATTTCAAAGCTAAACATTAGTGTTCAATGATTATACATGGGTGTTGATGGCTACTTACTACTGGTATATAATTGTAAATTGAACAGAATAAAATTAAGGTTAGGAATAATATAACCACAATAAATTCGTTGAACATAAAATTTATTGAAAGAGAAACTGATTGACTGAGAGCTATGCTCACTATAAACCTGTAAAAATTAAAAAAAAAAATATTATGATGTAATAAATTATAACACCATTGACCTATAAGGTTCATAATTTATTAACGATTTTTGAAGTGAAAACTTCTTTTGGCGCGTTAAGCGATTTTTGGCTTTGTTTTCGTAACCATGGTAATGCCACCAACATGCTTTGCACTTGCGCATGCGCCCTTGTATACCTGTCTATTAGATATAGTATAACGTCATTAATGTCTGTAAACATTATCGATACCGGTGTAATATTGGCACAAAAATATCGATATTTCTAATTCTTTATTTCAGTACTTAATTGAATAAAATCAGTTGCAAATGAATGAGTAAAGACGTGGTAGATAAACTATGTCTTAGAACTTACCTCTTACTGTATATAAAGTTGATATAATGAATATCTTAATTATCTTGACTACAAAATATCTTTATTTTTAAATATTATTAAAATATTACTTTGCATGAAAACATTTTAACACACAAAGCAAAATCATGATGAAGTTACTGTAAATATTTAAATCGTAGTAAAGCGAAATCGAAAGGAATACTTGATCATTTATGCATGGAATTATGACATTTAAAAATTAAATTCATTTTAATAGTTTAGATTTCAATTAAGCACAATTTATATATATATATATATATATATATATATATATAATATATATATATATATATATATTTTTTTTTTTTTTTTTTTTTTTTTTTTTTTTTTTTTCATGCCCTCTGGTTTTATTTTCAAACAAAATACAAATACAAATGTAATATGTATATATGTCACATTTTGTCCTTCTATTACCCGGAGGTATTCTAAAGAGGATTGCTATATACCCTGCATGCACTGGTATCTTTCAAGGGCTTCTATGCCTTATTATCCATTGCAAAATATGGGGACCTCTTCAGGGTATGTAGTGAAATTACTACTTAACCTTCTTCACATAATGAGCACACATGTATATTTCCCATTGTGTTATTTTAACATATGTATTTTTTTTTTTGTAATTGCGAGAGAATAGTTACCTCTGTGAAACAACTATAAACCTTATTCTTAAATGTCTGAATTTCTTGATACAAATGCTGGTCGATAAAAAAAAATGTCTATGTGTACAACATTCATACAGTGGATATATATTTTCAGCCTTTCTTTAGATATTGACTATTATCAACATTATGCATTCTTATTAACCACTTAGGTCAAAAAAAAAAAAAAAAAAAATTAGTTTTGCTAAAAACAGTTCTGTAGGATGATTAAACATACGTTTTCAACAATAATTTTCTTGCTTAATTTATTTTTTCCTTGTAACAATCTAAAAAACATAAATTCATTATATAGTATTCAACTTCTGCTTTAAAATTTAATTATTAATGAATCGTTATTCATTTTTTGTTTAAATATTTATATTTACCAATTTTTACATCCTATTGGATATATTATTTCATGGATTTTCATTGTGATATGTTGCAAAAGAAAAGGAATTTATATTTTCTAATATTCTATTAATTGTTGTGAAGAGTGTGGGAATTAATCACATTTATTCCGTTCCTTAAGTAGTTGGCATATATTTTCAAGTGGGAGGTATGAAAAAGTTGAGCGAGGTGCGCACTAGATATTTTCACTGTGCATTATTCATGTTATCGTTCCCCTGAAATAAATTATTGAGGTTGAATAAGACGTGATAAGAAGGAGTGAACTACTGTAGAGGTAAATAAGATAAGAGCCGGGTTGGTGAATAGGAAGAGATTAAAGGAGGATATCTATGGCGAGGCTATTGGAATATCGGGATTGGAGCGAGTGGCCGTGAGTATCTGTAACTATCTGGGCCCCTTCTCCATTGTCTAGGGCGGGCCTTATCTCGGGTAGTTGCCTTTTATAGCCCCGTCTTCTTCTTCCTCGGCTTCTATTTAGCAGTCATCTTCACTCAGGTCGGCCTCTTGTCTTCATGCCACTTCGGAGGATAGCCTATTCCGGAGGGGGCAGTTCCGATAGATAGGTCGTTTGTTTCAGGCTAACCTTTTCCATTTACTTTCCGCTTATCCCATCTATATCAGGAACATTATTGTAAAGCATACTAACCTTTAAAGAGATGATAAATCGGTCCATATCACTCACTCTTCCGTGCTACAAAGGACACAAATGTTTATGGCGATATAAAAAAAAAAAAATACTGAAATTTACTCAGGTTATTTTTCGAAATAACAATAAAAACCTGTGCCCCTACAACCGATGAAGAGTCTTGGGCTCAGTACATATAGATATTTGTACTGTTTCAAGGCCAACGGCGTGCAATGAGGTAATTTAGGCCGAGATCACGCTCTGCCGCCAGTTTTTTTCCCATTTTGGGTACCCACTTTATAGAGGTTGGATCTGCCCCAGGAGGGTCTCCATACCCTATAATCCCCCCTCCCCGGCTGAAATAACAGAATAAATAATATTCCATCACAGCCGTGATTCGAACCCAGGACCCGGAGCACAATAGACTGCGCTTTTATCCATTTTACCACAGCCGCTCCCTTCAAAATAACAATATTAGGTATAACTGTTTATATAGCTGTTGATGGGCAATCAAATAATATAAAAAGCAATAATTCAAAGGATAATATCATATCACTACTGCTAGTTTCATGAACGCAATATCTAAGCTAGTTGCTTAACGATTTCAATGATTCTTTTTTTCATTTTGTCGAATTAATTTTCTATCAAACGCACTAAAACAAACAAAAAAAAATAATAATAAATAAAGGAAATGTTTTGTATTTATTTATTTATTCATTAGGAGAAACGGTTTTTTTTTTTTGGTTAAAAAAAAATTAATGATTTTTTCTCTATCTTCGAATATAACGTATAAAACGAATTATGGAAATTTCAATTTTTTATCTTTCTTTTTTTTTTTTTAGTTACATTATTGACATTTTTTTAGCAAAATTAATTATTATGAGCAATTATGTTATTTCTTTTCTTCTTTTTTCTTTTATATAATTATTACAGTTTTTTGGTTATAAAACACTAATAATTTTTTTCTGAAACTTATGTATGCAAAGGCCTTATGTTATCCTCTGCACTACAGGTGACCCAAAAAGTTTTAAAATGTAGTTTAATTTATTGGTAAGTATTATATTTTCGTTATTATTAATAACAGAATATTAGCCTCCGCTAATTTAATATGGATTATTTTTTTCAGTTAACATGGAGTCCAGATTCGATACAAAATATATAGATCGGTTCATTGAAAATGGGGAATCGTTTAAGGGAAAAAGACGATGGAAGTAGCATCACATGTTGAGAAAGAGGGAGTATAGGAGACGACGGTATAAAGGATAAAAGGAACTAAGATAAAGGAGATGGAGGTAAGGAAGAGATTTAGCAAGGGCTAATGGTGAGGAGTGCTAGCCCACGACCTAGCCGCTATAAAATACCTTCTACCCTTTTAACTTCTACTCTCCTTAACCTACCCTTCCTCTTCCTCTCAACTTAAATAAACTTTTTATTTATATTTAAATAAAATTATCTGTTTTTTTTTTTAGACGGATTATGAAATAAAAAGGAAAAATAAGACGTTGAAATAAATTAGAGGAAAAAAAAGTTGATTTTCAGAAAAAAAAAAAAAAGTTGATTGCCGATAAGAGTAATGTCAATATATAAAATACAATTACTAAAATAAGCTATTTATTACATTTTATTCAAAACATATTACGTACAAATTATACTATAATTAAAGTTATGTTCATTGTCAGCCAATGTAAAATCATGAAAATTCATATTCGGATCCGTTTAACATAATTTTTTATGATAAACGTACACGTTCCGTTCTAAACAATGCACTTTTAACAAGATGCTTTATCTTATATGTAATGCTGGGATATCATGGTTTCTTTCTTTTGCTTAGGTTGCCTGTAAGCCTTCTTTACCCAAGGTCGTTGGTTCAAAACTGGTAGGTCACCCCGTGGTGATAGTAAAATATCATTGGTTATGCCGAGGGAACGTAAGAGTGGTCCTGCGCCTGTGCGTCTTCAGATATTCGTTAATGGTACTTATCATATTAAACCTCCCACTGTAGCATCTTCCGATTAGCCAAAATAGCATAAAAGTGGCGTTAAATGAATAAACAAAAGACTAAATTAGTTATTTGTTACAAAGAACATGTAACTCTATAAGTGGATTGAAAAGCCTTCAGTTGTTCGTTGTTCAGATTTTATTTATTTA
The DNA here is from genome assembly GCA_023052935.1 of Piezodorus guildinii. Classification (NCBI taxonomy): domain Eukaryota; kingdom Metazoa; phylum Arthropoda; class Insecta; order Hemiptera; family Pentatomidae; genus Piezodorus; species Piezodorus guildinii. The sequence continues at coordinate 86,041,755 of CM041293.1, forward strand.
TTTATATAAAGCATCTACCCATGAAGGGTCATTAGATACATGCATAATTGTTTGTTTTTCACAATGTTAGTACAGCATTTTTAAGGAATAACATTTATGAGACAATTATGGTTGATGTTTAGTTGAATTACATAGGATTTCAAATCAAATTAAAGATTTGACATTTTTTTAAAAACTTGAATAGTTTTTGAACGCTCGTTTCACTGTCACCGAGAGCTATTTCCGGCCTGGTCTCAATTCCGTATTCCGCTCTTGTAGTGCAGGATGATTTGCTCCACCGTAGGAGGTGCCTCACAAGTCCTGCAGGTTGGAGGGTACAGTCCTTTCGGCAGGTAGCTGTGTGAGAGCTGTATGTCCGCTTCTTAGTCTGGCCAGAACCACTTATTCGCGCCGGTTTTTCCTCTCTGAACTTTCCCATATCTTCAGAGCCTGTTTGATATTTCCTGATTTTTCTTTTGTCCTTCTCCATTCATCGGCCCATGAAGTATAACTTCTTTCCTTAACGAACTTTCACCAGTCCGATGCAGTTGTCTTATTGACACGTATCACTTCCATTCCAGAGTCCATCCTAACATTATTAGCCGCCCGGTCAGCGTCCTCATTTCTTCCTTTGCCCATGCGATATGGGACTTACAAAAATGTTATTTTTTTTTTTTTTACAATTATGAATTCTCGATTTATTTTTATGTTTGACTGAACTTTGTGTCTCTCTTGTTATTTTTATTAAAATATCACTTAAACAACTTTATTTGATGTATATTTTCCATGAGTGAAGACTTTCATCAATATTATAATATTCTTTCGTTAAAAAAATAGAATTAAATGTATACACTAAGACGCAATTAAATTAAAATTAGTTATAATGATATAATGGATAATGTACGACAAGTAACAATAAATTCCCATAATAGGTTCTTCGTATCAATGTGTGGCTATTACAGTAATCGTCATGAAAGGATTGTACCAGAAACCACAGACCTGGAATATCTGGAGCAAAGAAAAGATTGGAGGATTTCAAATCCATAAGAAGACGATGCTCTAAGGACTAGTATTCTCGGTTCGGAAAAATGCTGGGATGTATTACCGAACGACCCATTATTTTCTCTCAGTATTGCATGTATATTCGGTACACATGCTGCTAGTGATAATATGGACGTAAGAACCAAATCACGATAATTTATTCGATTGGATTATTGTGGTTTCGTTGATTACTCTGATGTAAAAATCCGCTTTGCATATTCATGAATAAAACGACGTACACGAATTTTGCTATGCGTCATGTTACATTCTGCTATTTTCATGTATTTAATACACAATTTGAAACTCTCATATCTGTATGTTTTATTCTTCAATCATTTATGTTATCAAATCGTTGCTTAAGAAGTTTTATTAGTTACTTTTTCTAGAAATGAGAGTTTTCATATTTTGATTGGTCCATTCGTTTATATTTAGAATATGATTCCTTTATTTGTAAAACGTAGAGTTGTTTACTTACGAACTGAAAGAGAAACACTCATGACATTTTGCCACCTTCTAAACATAAACGAATGACACACCAGAAAGTAAACAGAATTTAATTCCAGGAAAAGTTAAGTTAAGGAAATACCATTTTGCCATCTGAGCACAGAAATAATCATTATCTAATTATTAGCTTAGATGTAATGTGATATATATGTAATTAGCGAACAAAGTTATGTTTAAAACAACTAAATATTAATATAATGTCTTATAATTAATAAAATAATTAATTTCCACGTTGTCAAGATTCTATTAATAACTGTTTATCATGGTCTGAGTCAGTATTTGAGCTACTGACAAAGCCAGCCGTCCAAAAGGGAAATTTTACAATATACCTACCAATAAGAAGACCACAGGGACCAAATGGACAGAGGAGAGAAGGCTTGCTCATAGAAAAACAAATTAAGGAATATTGGAAGAAGAGGAAGCCGACCTTTCCGAAGAGTGGGTGTGAGCTCCGTAGTCCTCAGGAGGCCAAAACGATAGAATATTAATTATATTGCATATTATCAATTTTAGTAAATTAATAGCTGACCTGGCAAACGTTGTTTTGCTATATAAATTATTTTTTGGAAATTTCTAGTGTAGAATTTTTTTTTTTTTCTAGTAATCATAATATTGCTTTATTGAGATATAATACACTCTGCCACTATCTTGGGCAATAAGTATTAGGGCTAAAAGAAGTCATTCATACCATTTGTACAAAGTAAAAAAACAAATCAAGATATAATAATTTAAAAAAAAAATATTGTAGTAATAATGAATAAATAAAAAAAACAAAAAAAACATATATATATATATATATATATATATATATATATATATATATATATAAAATAACATAAGATGAAATAAAATAAGTAAACTTAACTAACAAATGAAAATAAAAATTAAATCTTGGCCACATTCATATATATATACATTATTTACATACTGCCCCTGGGACTCCGAATCGAACCCCTACACCCACAAGTGGATGGAGTGGCACACCAGGAGTTCCCAGCGCCTCTCAGCCGCGTCACCAGTCTTGCCAGCGGAGATTGAATGAGGGCGCTAGAGAAAAAAAATAACTAACTTATTTAACTGTGTAAGGAAGTGGTTGGTATATGGGTGAAAGAGGCATGGAGCGTTGTAAACGATGAGGGAATCTAAAAATAACAAAACACCAAGCATTAGTTTTTTTTAATTTATTCCTTAAAATTTTATATATATATCATTAATTAATTACGACAGAAACACTAACAGACAATATCTCTTAATGCCGTAGCGTATAGCTTAAACAATATTTTTTGTTAGCCCATCTTCAGCTAACACAAACAAACTTGCGTTAGCTAAAGATGGGCAAGCTGAAACTTGGGTTTGCCTACTCGAGAGCATGCCTTGTATAATTGTCCGTGTGAAAAACATGAGTTAAACTGAGAAAGTAAAATGATAATTGTAAAGGTTATTACTAGGTTTAATGCACAAACAATAATAATGGCCAAAAACCGCGTAGGAAGTGAGAGAAGACTTATTTTGTGAGAGAAAGAAGAGACCGGCTTAAGTCCCATCCATACTTCGTGTTGTTTGCTGGCTGATGTGTGACACCAGTAGACCTCAGACTTACTAAGTTATAACTGATCTGTAAAAAAAAATATTAAAATGACTATTTAAAAATTGGGATTAGTGACAGAAGGGCGGACAATTAGGGTTGTATGTATTTTTTAATGCCACGTTATAAAAAAAAAAAAAAAAAAAAAAAAAAAAAACATTTGTCCAAAAAAATAAGAGAAAATGTTTGGGTTGGACAACCCTTATCACTTAAGGGTATAAAGAATAGATAGTAGCCGATTCTCAACCTATTGAATATGCCCATGAAATTTCATGAAAATCGGTCAATCAGTTTCAGAGGAGTATGGTAACTAAAACTGTGACATGAGAATTTTATATATTAGGTTATTAGCTAAGGAGTGGCGTGGTCTAGTGCATAGTACACTCGTCTACTGTTATCCGGGTCCTGGGTTCGAATACCCACTGTAGCAGAATATTAGTTATTCCATTAATTCAGTCGGGAGGTGTCCCTAGGTTATGGAAACCTCCTGGGGCAGAAGCAGCCTCTATAATGAGGATACCAACAGATTTGGAAAAACCTGACGGATGAGCGTGATCAAGGCCTAATCACCTCATTGCGGCCTAGAAACAATACGAATTTTAACATGTAATGATCCCAAGACCCTTCATAGTTTGTAGTGGTACAGGCTTTATTTATTTTTTTATTATTAAACCACTAGACTACAATAATTCTATTTCAATAGTATTTATAGTGGTAATATTCTAGTTTTAGTTAGGAAGGAAAAAACAGTTACATATTTAGTTTAAAAAAAACAACAGAGGCTCCACTAACCCATCAAATTCTTCTGGCCTTCAATCTTTCGAAAAATCCTCAGCACTCCTTACTTTATCACGAATAAGCTCATCCATAAAGATCTTAATATTCCCTATGTAGCTGATTTGGCCCAAACCCGATATCAATCCTTTCATGACAAACTCCACTCCCATTATAGCCCACTAATTTCAATACTAGTTTCCTCTTCCATTCTTGACAATCCTCCGAAAAGAAGATGGCCTTGAGACCTTCTAGTTTATATTACCTATTGGAGTGCTGCCAAGGGGCATATTCTCTTCATGTCTATTTCATGTGTTTTTTCTAACAGCTATTTACTAGATGTATTAATCAATGCAGTTATAAATATTAATCAATAAATAAATAAATGAATAAAAAACAACAACAACTAAACATTAACATATTTGTATTGATTTTATAATAGGAGGCTCAAAATTTATAGAAAACACATTAATTTTTTAAAATAACTTTATTTTGCACTGTAGTTTCATATTCCCTTTTTTTAAGATATATTTCTTAATAAGCTTTCATTAGTTAAATTGGAGTTATAAGTTTTTGAAAAAAAAACAACAACTATTTTTAAAATAAAGTTGTTTATGTTCAGATGTCTAGTCATCATCTTATGAATTTATGAATGTTTATGCGTAAGTATGGTATGTAATCAAACAAGGTTCCAGTTAGCAACATTAATAAACATTAAAAGTGGAATATTTCGGTCTGTCTTAACGTCTCCATATACGGTCTGTAGCAATATTTCGTAGCAATTTTTTTCTGATTCCGTGATCAATCTTCTGTGAAATAGTCGATCTGACATTCTTGTGCAACATCCGTCAATTCCGTGTCTTCTTCAATCCTCTTCTCTGTCTATTAAAACTATCTTCTTTTTTATCGATCTCTCTCTGTCTCAACTTCAATTTCTTAGATTAAATTTACTAAAAGTTAACAACTGAACTGGACTCTTGATCACTATCATATGAAATAATTGAAACTTTGATTTCTAAAAGGTACTATATCCATTCTTGGAAATTTTACAGGACGCGCCAAACTCTCGCATTACTATATTATTAAATTAACTTATTTGACTCTTACCTTATTAAAATCCAGAATTATTTTTTTACTATATTAATAAAATTATATTAAAGTTGAGTACTGAAATGTTTTAGTATGATTTAGAACGAAACTAAGTGTGTAATGTAGTACCTTAAGAAAGTAATTGCATTTCTTGTATTCCAGAAACAATGTTTCTTAAGTAATATTACAATCTGTGATAATTAGGACATTTTTAATAGTGATTAAGTACAACATTCATACTACATTTGCACAATATATACAAAACAATAAATTTATAAAATAATAATAAAATATTCATATATACAATAAATAATATGTACAAAAGTCACTCATACCTATATACAATCCTCAAGTATACAGCACGTGAGTGGAGAATCTAGCCAATGCTAGAACTCCAATATACATGTTTACAAGAGGTCTCGAGGCCACTGCCGTTTCATCCTTTTAGGGATGGTAAGGGAGTGTGAAGCTGGATAGGGATTGAACAAGTGGATCAGAGTGATGTATAAGGTTCTGATGGAATTTAGAGAATTTTGATGGAATAAGGTCTAAAATACATGGAATATGTAGGTCGTGGTGTAAGATCACGTGGTTGGTGACATAATAAGGAGCGTTTACTATTGTTTGGAAGACTTTGGATTGAAAGGATTGAATGCGCTTAGTATAAGCTTCAGTATTGTCTTGTAGATTAGTTATTTTTTTCTCAACTGTAAGCTTAGATTTTCTGTTGAGTAGTCGGTATAACTGTCCGAATCGTCGTTTGAGTTCTTGTTTTTAAGTCTTGAATGTGGGTTCCATGTCAATCTTTTGTCTAATAATGAGCCAAGAAACAGGGACTGTATCTGAGGGAGGAATTGGTAATTAGTTTCGATAATCAATTGTTCTATGAATTAAAATGTCAATCTAAATAAAAAATTGTTATTAAATAAAAATGTTTTTTATATTTTCTTCAAATGTCATAAATGATTATTACAGAAATACGAAATGAAAATTACGCCAAGTAAGAAACTCTTAGTGTAATTGTAGGAATAATTTTTAAGAAAAAAAAATGAAGCAATTAAAGTAAGTAACTATTATTTACTTTTTTCAGTAAATATTAATTTACATCTGTCAGGAGTTTGTTGACCATTAGCAAGCAAGCTCTGACAGTTATAGGAAATAATGAGGTGTCAAGCAACTGGAGTGATAATATCAAGCAGCACCTCTTGTCTGCCATGATTCAGTTACTTTGGTTAGTTAACGAAGGAGATCTCTCATCCAGCACCTTATTAGTCTCTTCTTAGTATTTCTATACATGCCATTGATCGACATGTCTCTAAACTTTCATGCCAACAAGTGATGTAATTTGTATTGAAATCGTTGATAAACAGAACTTAAATGTTTTTATTAGATTATTGATAGGTGTAGAACAATCTCAATATAAATCTAGCTGTTAAATGTTATGGATTAGAAAACTTTAAGTTTTCGTAATTATACATATGTGACTGCCATAAATCTGTGAGAAACACACACATGTGTGGTTAATTACGTATGTATATCCTTATAGGGAATTAGAATAATGAAACCTGGTGCTAGAAATGAATGTTATTGACGATTTAACAGAAATTTAGTGATTAAGTTAGTAAAGAAAAAGAGAGGCATAATTTTACAAACTGGCAAAAAATATATATATTTAAAAGATTAACAGTAATCATCTGGTAGACCATAATAATTTTTGTTTTTTTAAAAGTAATTGTTTGTTTATTTATTTAACGACACTTTATGCTACTCTGGCAATTGGACGATGCTACGGTATGAGTCCTAAATTTTGCCTATCCAGGTTTTGTTAGGACAGAGATCTTTAACGAGTACCTGAATCTGAAGGACGGCATAACTAAGAATTTTTTAATGGGAGTAACTAGGACCACCTGTGGATTTGAACCCGTGACCTTTGGCATTAGGGGCTGTTATGCTAGCCACCCAGCTACAAGTGATCCCTTTTAAATGTAATTATATGATATCTGTACGAGTATGATGGAGAACTAACTTCAAGGTGGTATCGAGGATCGTAAAGCAGTCTACAGTGTTTAAGTTTAAAAAATCCTATAATTGCTACATATAGAAAACTATTAATTAAAAAAAAACTATTAAGTAATTTAAATTTTAATTAATGAAATGAAATGAAAAAACTTCTTTATTATCCTGGGACTAAAGTCCCTTAAGAATAAAATAAAATACATAATTGATGACCGGAACAGTGTGGTCATGGCTTAGAATAACAAAATACTAAACTAAAAAAATAATTAAGGTAGTAATATATGTACATCTTTACAAGTCAGACTTTCGGAATAAGAAAAACAAAAAAAAAAAACAGAAATAGCTGGTTCATCAATGATAATTTGAGTACTATAAACACACAAAAATAATAATAATAATAATAATAATAATTGGTATTTATAGCATCTGCAGTTTGAAGTTATTGTCTGTTTGACTGGGTAAGGAGAAGGTGGTTGAAAAGTAGCTATTTGAAGGAGGAAGCAGTACTTACATGACGGATCTCAGGAGGAATAGAATTCCAAAGAGTGGTTACTTTGGCTAGAAAGGACTTGTCAAAGCCAGCAGTACGGTGAGGAGGAGGGTAGAGGTCAGAAAGACGGGATCTAGTAGAACGGGACTGAATTGATGATTTAAATTGAAGGGATTGTAAGATGTAGCTGGGACGATGAGTTCTGATAACCTGGTAGAGGAAGGAGGCTAGGAAATACTGGCATCTGTAACGAGGATAAAGCCACCTTAACTCGGTGTAATACTGGGTTATATGCGTGTCTCTGGTGATTCCGAATACAAACCGTATTGCACAGTTCATAATACGCTTAAGTTTTGCTTCGAGCTCACCTGAAAGTCCGCTGTACACCTCCGCATGCATGCATCCGTAGTCGAAGTGGGGAAAGACAAGGGAAGAAACAAGGAGTTTACGAATATTGAATGGTAGGAGGTGATGGAGGCGACGGAATTGCTTTAGGGTTGTTATGGTTCGACGGGATATTTGGGAGATGTGCGGTTTCCAAGAGAGAGTTTGATCAAGAGTAATACCTAAGTTCTTGACAGATGAATGGAAAGAGATAGGAGTATTGTTTAGGAAAAGGTTGGGGGAACTGGGAAAGGATTTAAGGAGAGCAGGTGATGCTATCAGGATGGCTTTTGTTTTTTCAGCGCTTAGCAGGAGTTTGTTGCTGTTTGACCAAGCACTTATATTATTTATGTCCTCCTGAAGTTTAGAGATAGCATCAGGAAATTCATTTGGGGTAAAGGAAGTATAAATCTGAATATCTTCGGCATAGAGGTGGTATTGGGAGTGCTTGATGGAGAGCGGAAGATCATTTATGAATATGGAGAAAAGGGTAGGAGATAACGAGGAACCTTGGGGTACACCTTTTTTTAATGGCAGTGAGTCGGAGCGGGGTTTATTGGGAACTACAACATACTGGGAACGGCCGGTAAGGAATGATTGAAACCATTGAAGAGCGCCTGTGGATACTGGGAGTCTATGGAGTTTGGTTAAGAGGATATTATGGTCCACAGAATCGAAGGCTTTGGAAAAATCAAGCAAAACAAGGATTGTTATTTTGTACTGATCTATGGCCTTGTGAAGATCTTGGGAAATGTGGGAGAGAGCAGAGTGAGTAGAATAGCCAGGCCGAAAACCAGACTGGAGGGGGTTCAAAAGGTCATTTTGCTCGAGGTAGAGGGATAACTGAGATTGGACCAGACGCTCTGAAGGTTTAGAAAGGTTTGAAAGGAGAGAAATTGGGCGAAAGTCATTAGGAGATATCGGTTTTGAGTTTTTCATCAGTGGACGGACCAGAGCGGTTTTCCAGGAAGTTGGGAAGGTTGCATTGTCTAGAGAAAAGTTATAGATATGATATAATATTGGAAGGAAGCGAGGCTTTGATTAGTTTTACTGGGATATTGTCAGGTCCGTAGTCATTGGTTCGGGATTTACGAATAGAATTAAAGAGGTCCTCAGGGGTGATATGGGAAAAAAAGAATGAATCCGGATTGAAATGGTGCATAGGAGCAGGCATCGGCGTCTGACATGATACATGAGAGGAGCAGGAAGCAAAGTGGGTGTTAAGATCATCAGCGGAAATAGGAATAGGTTGGTTATGGGTGTGTTTTCCTAAGGATAGTTTACGCAGGATTGTCCATTTGGTTTTGGAGTCGGAAGCACAAGATAAGGATTGCTGAAAATATTGGGATTTAGCTTGGCGTATCATGGATTGGGTACTGTTTCTGAGAAGTTTGAAGGTGGAGTAATCACTAGGAAGACGGGAGCGCCTGAATCGTCGCCTTGCAGCATCCCTGTGCTTCATACATTCCCTAATTTCTGGCGTTAACCAAGGAGCAGGAGGGTGTCGGATTTTCTTTGTGATAAGGGGAGCACGGTTGTCTAGGATATTATGGAGATGACAGGTAAGGGTTTCAACCATAGAATCTACGGTCCTAAGCGAGTATATGGTGTTCCATGGGATAGCTTCAAGATCTGGCGCCAAGATTTCAGAGGAAAGGGTGTTAAGGTTACGAAAAGAAATGGTTCTTGGGGAAAATAGAGTGATCGGAAGATTATAGGATATCTGGATAAGGTCGTGAGCAGACAAGAACGGAACAGGATGTTGAGACGAGGCGAGGGAATCAAAAATTAAATATGGATGGGTTTCAGAATTTTGTCCACCTAAATCGGTCATATTTTCCACAGTGCGCCGTAGGTGGTCGTAGGTAGGTAAAATACATGAATAAATGAATGAAATAAAATAAATAAGAAGTGAAAATATGCAATTTTAATTTAAAAAAAAGAAAAGAAAGATTATGATGATACTTTCGAATTTTTTGAATATCTGCGCCCGTCGTGAATAAGTGGTTGTCAAAATCTTTCATTTTACAGGTGAGTGACTTAAAGTTTTACGTAACACCAAAATTTTTTTTTTTTTTTTTATTAATTTGTTTTATTAAGAGATAATACAATCTGCCACCTTCTGGGGCAATGAGTATTAGAGATAGAATAAATCATTCATACCATATGTACATTGTAAATAAAATTAAAAAAAAAATAATTAATAAAGACTAATCAAATAAAAGAAAAAAAATATATATACACAAAATTAAATAAATACTATAAAAAAAAAAAAAAAAAAAAATATATAAATAAAAAATAACAATCTTGTTCGCATTCATACCTATTTACAATATTTACAAGCTGCCCCTGGGATCACTGGATCAAACCTCGAGATCCACTAGTGGATGTCGAGGCACAATGCCAGAAGATCCCAGCGCCTCTCATTCAGCTGCGTCACTGGTCTTGAGTGCCAGTGGAGGCTGAGCGAGGGCGCTAGAGCCACATACACTCAGGGCATGAGTGGAGAAGCCAGCCATTGCCAGCACTCCAATGACATATTCACAAGAGATCTCTGGGCCACTGCCGCTTCAACCTACGAGGAGGATTATAGGGATGTTTGGAACTGGATAGGGAGTGTGCCAAGGGATTAGGAAGGTGAGTAAGCTTCTGATGGAAGATTGAGAATTTGGATGGGATTAGTAACACCAAAATAGAATTATTAATTGCAGCTTTCTTTCCACCTAAAATTTCTACCACGAAGAAATTTCTTTAACCAATTTAACACGACGTAGAAGAAGGTCTGAGGGAGCGATACGTGAAGTTAACTCATTTATTTATATAACTCGAGTTATCTAGTTTTTCACAACAGCCACAGATTAAATATATAATTTAATAGATAATCTTTGAAAAGGTAATCATTCTAAATATATTTAGTGTGAACGTACAGAATAAAATATAAATTTAATAAACTCTGCTTTATACGTGGTCTAGTGGATAAAGCACCAGTCTACTGTTCTCCGAGTCTTGGTTTCGGATCTCGGCCGTGGCAGAATAATATTTATTCTTTTATTTCAGCCAGGGGAGGGGAAAAGGGGACGACCCTAGGGCATGGAGACCATCCTGGAGCATACTTATTCTGCATAAAGTGGATACCCGAAAAATGGGGAAAAACTTGGCGCCTGGACGTGATCTCTATCTAAGCACCTTTATTGGCTCCCTAGACAGAAGAGATCGGAAAAAAAAAATTAAATATCTTGGTTCGCCGCCCGCAGGGTGCGCTGCAGAAAGGAAGATGGACATCCTATTATCTTTATTGATAAATCTCAAGATCTAGACGTCTTTTGATGACTCATTAACACCCGTATACTTTCGGTCTACATACTGGAAATAATATTGGCTTCTAATAATCTTGTTTATCTCCTCAGGAATCTCAATTCAACTACTTTGTTTCTTATAAGTTTACTTTTTTTTTTGTTTTTTTACTTTGATAGATTTAATATTCTATGTTTTTTTTCGTTTAAATCGTTTCTCTCAAAAGGTATTTTGTATTTTTTCATTTACATTAATCAATTTATATCCAGTTTTAATTTATCATCTTGTGTCTCTAGCGTCTTCCCTTCACACTCTGTTTATTTTCCCACTCCCTTTCCTGTATGTCTAATGTCCTAATCGCCTGCCATATTAACGACCAGTTCTTAGCTACCCACTTTGACGAATTCTTCCAATATTTTACGAATAACTTCTACCACATCATCGCTGTCTCTGAAACCTGGTTAAAACCATACATCCCTTCCCACTCTGTCTCTCTTCCCGATTATTCCCTAATTCGCCATGACAGGATTGGCCGGACTGGTGGAGGTGTGGGACTTTATGTGCACAACTGCCTTAAATCCCATGTATTGGAATTCTCTCCTCCTTCGGAATTTCCTCATATTGAATTCCTTTTCATTGAAATTTCCTATAAAGAATATGAATCCTTCCTTGATAACTACATTCCCTTGTAATAATATTATAATATGTGGTGATTTTAACACCAACTTCCTTTATGATTCCAATGATGGACAATACTTGGATAACCTATTTTTCTCTCTTCACCTGTTCATCGTTCCATAAAATAAAATCTATGTCTGCTCGCCAATCGATGCAATGGTTGATATTCTCACCTCCAATCTCCTCAGTATCCTCGAAAAACATGCCCCACTCAAAACCTGACCTTCCATCGCCGTCCTGCTCCTTGGATGAGTCCAGAAATAAAAGACTTACAAAAGAGGCGCGAGGCAGCCCGTAGACGCTTTAGACGTACTAGACTGACAGACGACTATCAATGGTTCAGGGCACTCCGCAATCTGACTCAGATAACTATCAGACAAGCAAAATCTAACTACTTTTATACAACCCTCTCCTCTGCACCGGATTCCAAATCAAAATGAACACTCCTTCACCAACTGTCTTTCGGCAAATCCTCCTCCTCGCCAGTTTTTCAAGTCTCACCCGACGAATTAAATTCTTACTTTTCCTCTTCCTCCTCCAATAATTCTTCACCACTTTCTTCCGAATTTTCCTCAATTCCATCATTTAATCCCGACAATTTTTATTTTTCTGATATTTCACCAACAGATCTTATTTCCTCATTTATGAAATCTCATACCAATTCCACAGGAATAGATGGAATACCTGTTAAATTACTAAAATTATGCCTTCCCGACATCCTACCAGTTCTTCTCTTTATTTATAATTTTTCACTCCAAAATTCCACATTTCCTACCAATTGGAAAAAATCAATAGTCTACCCTACCAATAAAATCCCTAACCCCACATCTCCTAAAGACAATCGCCCAATTTCCATCCTATCTAACCTTTCCAAACCACTAGAAAAAATAGTTCAGTCCCAATTGTCTAACTTCCTTGAAACATCCAAACTTCTCGATCCTCTCCAATCTGGGTTTCGACCTGGCTTTTTCACACAATCCGCTCTCCTCAAAATCACCAGCGACATACATACCGCCATGGACGAAAAGAAACTGACAGCACTAATACTTCTAGACTTTTCTAAAGCTTTCGACTCCCTTGATCACCCTATCCTTTTTTCCAAATTACAGTCTTTATCTTTTTCCAACAACATCGCTGGTTTCGATCATTTCTCTCAAATAGGACTCAAGCTGTCACTATTCCTAACAATCCTCTGTCTTCCTTTCTTGCCCTTTCGGCAGGTGTGGCCCAGGGCTCAAGCATATCTCCTCTCCTTTTTAATATCTATATCAATGATCTTCCCAATTCCATCCATCACTGCTCCCACCATCTATACGCTGATGACTTTCAGATCTACCTATCCTTCTTTCCTTCCGAGTCAGTAGTAGCATTTGTCAAAATTCAGGAAGACCTGGTCAGAATCTGTGACTGGGCAACCCTCAATAAACTAAGGTTGAATGTTATGGAAACTCAGGCCATTGTTATAGGTTCTAGTTCCCTCCTTAGGTCCCACAATACATTTCCGAATCTAATCCTAAATCATCATCTAATCACCTACATCTTCTCAGTCAAAAACCTGGGTATTACCATTGACCAAACCGTTTCGTGGAAACCCCATATTGCCCAAATTTCACGCAGAACAATAAGTACCCTCAAATACTTTCATCGTTCCCGTCATCTTCTTCCACTATTCATCCGTAACCTCCTTATTTTCTCACTTGTTTTCCCACACTTTGACTGTTGCTGCTTAGGATATGATGGCCTCCCGACAGTGATTGAGGACGGGCTAAAGCGAATTATGAACATATTTTTAAGATTTGTCCTCAACACTCCGAAGCGGTCTCATGTGACCCATTTATAGGGCAAGTTAAAGTGGCTCCTCCCTCCAATTCGTAGACAATATTTCCTAGGATTATTCTTTTACCAAACCATTAACACCAAGCTCCCTCCTGATATCCATAGTCTTCTACAATTAAAATTGTCAATCCACTCCCTCGAAACAAGTTCTCGCCATTCTGACCTTTACATTCCTACTCATAGAACAACAAATTTTGATCATTCCTTTCTTGTCCGCTCTGCATATCTCTGGAATTCACTACCTACTCATATCTGCCATACTTCATCTCTATCATCATTCAAGTCCCAGCTGTTCCAATACCTCCTGTATTCCCAAACTCTTAACAGCAATCACGTTTTATATCAAACATCAGATTTTGAATGTAAAAAGGAAATATTATTTATTGATCATACCTAATTAAATTTATTTATCTTTTTAAATTTAGTTTTGTTCAAATGTTCACATTTACTTGATGCATTTTTTGTGTTAAAACAGTTGTAAATAACTCTATAATAAATACAAAAAAAAAAAAAAAAAAAAGTTTTATTTGTTTTGTTTTGTTTTAGGGCATAGAACATCTAGGTCATCAACGCCCGATGGTTTGTTATTATGATTGATTCTTCAAAGGAGGTTATTTTTAATTCAAGTGAGATTAAGAATAAGAAGAAAAAATAAATAATTAAAATAAGTAAAGGATACAGATTAAAAAAAAAAAATAAAATAATAACAACAGAAATTAGACATTAATAGGATAATAAATTAAACAGATACATAATAAAACAAATACATACCCTCTGTCTTCGATAGATGTGTTGGATAGTCAGAGGCTATTTAACAGTTTGACCCTTCCTAGAAACTTAATTACGGCATTTATTATGGGCTCATCGTCCCGCAGAGCCATTCTTATATTGGGCGGTATACCCAGCTGGTGTAATATTGTACGATAATAAGAGCATTCTTCAAATACGTGGCTGATTGATAAAATTGTGTTGCAGTGCAAGCATTTAGGAGGGGCTTCTCTCGTAATTAAGTAACCATGAGTAAGTCGGCTATGTCCGATTCTGAGGCGGGTAATAGCAACGGATTGAGGTTTTCGAGGGGTTCACGTTTTTCTTAATCAGTTTAAGTTTACTGGATGGGCTTTCATCCCACATGGATTGCCACCTTCTTTTTACCGTTTCTGTTAAGGGGCGGGCCAGTTCGGGTGCGGTTTGTTTAACAAAAAAAAAAAAAAAAAAAAAAAAGGTTTGTTCAGCAAATGTATGCATCTGAAGAAGTTTATTTATTTTACTATTTTGTTTTATTGTATAGATATATTTGTTTTTTTATTTTATTACTTATAACACCATTGTATATAAGAATTAATCAAGATCATTTGGTCTTTTGGCCAGATACACTGTATACTTTAATTGTACATATTTGTTGTTCTTAAGGGACTATGTCCCAGAATAAAGATTATTTTCTATTTCTATTTCTAATCACGTCTAGAAACAGTAAAAATATATGAGTGCTTAGTCAAGGACTCTTCATTTTTTGTTGTTTCATATGTCTGCTTTATTAGTTGATTTTTAATGTAATAAGCAACTTTACTTGGGATTATTAGGGAGATGAATGGACAGATATCCGTATAACAAGAAATACGGTTTTATTTTTTGTTTGTCTCTTTTAGAGTATGATGATACGCGTTTCTTATAAACATACGGGAATTTTATTGAAGGGAAAATAAACTATTCCAGTGAAATAAAGGCGAGAGGACCATAAAAAACTAAAGTTGAAGCTTAAGGTAAAAACAAAGAGGAGAGGCAAGCTTTGGAATGTTGTTGGCCGGCTGAGCTGTCTCTTCGAGTTGCCTCTGTCAGGCCCAGGGCCTGCCTTCTCTGCCATCTCTGCCTTTTCCAACTCTTCCATTACCTCCTCGATCTACCTTTCTCTTTTCCGATTGACTGCATGACAAGGATTTCTTGACCTTATCTCTAATTACTGTGTGGCCTTCATGATAAAAAGCGGTTTTTTACAATAAAATTAAAGGTCATGCTAAAATGATGCATTTGATGGTCCTTATATAGAATTAAGAATTCTGGGTTAGGTGGGAAGTATAGACAAGATAATATACAGTCTGATTTATGATTTAAAAAATGGATTTATGTCTACACCGGGTTTATTGTAAAAATGTTGGGCCTGACCATTCCGAATTTCGCAACAGCGTTCCAAACCTTGGACATTAGGAAACAACAAATTAAATACTGAAACTATCATTTCATCTGTTTTTATTCAAATCCATAAGATAGCACTTAAATAACTTCTATCTAATTTTGAAAGTTTTCTGATTTTTTTGTATGTTTGTTTAGTTATACACCAAACATTTTACGTAGAAACTTTTTTTCTTTAATTGTTGAGACGTTATTTAACCTAAGCCGAGAGGTAAGTAGTTTCCCACCTTCAAACATGACTTTATTTCATCCTGAGTTTTGTTTTTTAAAGTTTTAAAAAATTATTATTATACTCACACCAATTGTTATCAAATGTTATATAACTGTGTATGATAAGTACATTAGGATAACATTTAGTAGTAATGTAGTAGCTGGGACTCACCAGGTTCTAGTGTAATAACACTAGATTAATAAATTTGGGTTGGCTGTTAATTTGGTTGATAAGATGAGGGCAGCTCTTGCAAGACAGCAATGTGTAATGTATTATAATTCTAAAACAAACTGATGCACGGTCACTAATTTTTCACATAGGGTACTTATCATATAGAGATAAGTTTATAAGTTATTTATAAGTTTCATCATTTCTTATTCAGTGCCTTTTGATGTATTCTGCTATGAATATTGCTGAACTTTGCAATATCGCGTTTCTTGAAACTGTATCCTAAAAAAAAGGCAATGCTCACAAGATCGAAATCATCAACAACAATTAGGGCAATGACAGGAATAAACAAGAAAAAATAAATCTGGTGCTAAACAGGACTTTCACTTACTGTTAAAAAAATTTTAAAAAAACTATTAAATATACTTGAATTTGAAAAATATTTCAAGTTGAATTTAATAAAACTTGTATTAATTTTCGTTCATAATACATGATTTATAGTAAACGTAATATAACAATATTAAATTGTTAATCAGTAATTAGTTTATTCCCTATTCGTCACTTTATAATACCTTTTACAACTTTGTGTATCAAATAATATTTTGTATAAAATCTTTCTCTTTCCAACGGTATATTGTTCACTATATAACTGCTCTCATTATAAAGAAAATACAAAAATAGTTTTGCTCTTTTTTCCTTTAGTTGGTCATCATATTCGTCAAACTTGTATATTTAATTCATCAATGTAATTAAGATGATATGGTTAATTATTTTTGGAATGTACAAAACTAAAGGTGGTACAGAGGTATAAAAAATTAAAATATTGGCATTAAAGCCGAGTACTTAGATCCCGAAATACCATCTATAGGCCTCCAAACGCACCTTTCTCAAATGGAAGACTGATGTAACAACTAGAGACTCAAAGTCAATCAATCCAAATGCAAACATGTCACCTTTACCCTTCGAAGACAATCCTGCCCTCCAGTTCCCTTTAACTCCGTTCTGCTTCCTTTCTCCGACACAGTCCGGTATCTTGGCTTCCTTCTGAACAAAAGACTAACTTGGAACCCGCATTCTAGACTTAAACGACAAGAACTTAATCGACGATTTGGATAATTATACAGACTACTGAAAAGCAATTCAAAACTATCTATCGAGAACAAACTGTTAATATACAAGACAGTACTGAAACCTATCTGGACCTACGGACTTGAACTGTGGGGGAAAGCCAAATTTTTTAACATCAAACGCATTCAATCCTTCCAATCTAAAGTCCTCCGAAAAATAGTTAATGCCCCTTATTATGTATCCAACCATACCTTACACCGCGACCTAAATATTCCATTTATTTTAGACCTTATACATTAAAATTCTCTAAATTTCATCAGAACCTTATCCATCACCCTAATCCCTAGCTCAATCCTTATCCAGCTCCACACATCCTTACCATCCTCCTAGAAGGTTGAAACGGCAGTGGCCTCGTGACCTCTTGTAACATGTATATTGGAGTTCTAGCACTGGCTAGATTCTCCACTCACGTGCTGTATGCTTGTGAATTGTATATAGGTATGAGTGACTTTTGTATATATTTTTATTGATTTTATTTTGTATATATGTATATTGTATTATTATTATATAAATTTATTGTTTTGTATATATCGTGTGAATGTAGTATGAATGTTGTACGTTATCACTATTAAAAATGTTCTGAATTGGACAGATTGTAATATTGCTCAATAAAGAATTGTTGTTCAATATAAAGCCGAGTATTTCAATCAGAATGAAACCTATATCATAGAGCCTATAATAACCTATAACCTAGAGCGGTTTTTGAGAACATCGTAAAGTGGGTCTTCTGGTTAGCCGATTTTTATGAAAAAGCTGCTGTAACATTTTGGGCTTATAGTTGTCTTAAACATGAAATTTCAGTTTCGTACCACTTTTCGTTTTTGCGTTAGACAACCACAGAGACTCACACACACACACTTAATCAACTTTTAACTATCTCAAAGTCTCGTTCTTTTTTTATAATTAGTAATTTTTGAACTACTTTCTTCGCTGTTTAGGTAATGTGTTGTGAGGACAATAAATGAAAAGCACAACCTCATCATATTGTTAGTTTTACTTTCCCTTACCTATATATGGAATATATACAGTAAGGGAAAGTAATGCGATCGTAAAAATTTAGAATTCCAGTTTTCAACGTAAATACATGTTTTAGAGTACCCTGAGTCCAAATGACCTAGTCCCGCAAAAAGATCTGTCTGTGGGTCCGTGTGTATGTGTAGCGCGAAGACGATAAGTAATATAAAAATGAAACTTCATATTTTCAGATCGTTTATGCCTGGGATGTTACAGCAACTTTTTTTATTAAAATAAGCTAACTAGAAGAGCCACTTTATACCATGGATTTTGCACCTTTTTACGATTTTCCTAACAACACGTGTAACGGTGGTTGATTAAACTTGCTATATCGATGTACAATTGGACGGGTTTTAATATCATGTAGGTACTATTCTGATTGAAATAGTCTGAGATATTTCAAAATTTCTTCCTCTAAGGTACCTTTAATTTTGTAGTTTTTACGAAATTGACCAGATCATCTGATTAGCAAATCTAAAAAAGAGGTAAATATATAAGTTGAACGAATTCGATAACCAGCTAAAGGAGATAACTGCAAAAATATTTTTTAATGCAGTCTTTTGTTTTTCAACTTAAAAACAATGATATACATATATAATGTACTGTTAGAATGCTAAAGATTTTATAAAGAAATATCATTTTATATTTACCATTGTAAAAGCTAACGGTGAGTAATAAATAATGAGTAATAAAAAGCCAATAAAAAAACTAATTTTCGTAGATAATAATACAGTAGATTATTTAATAAAACACATGATTCTCTTAAAATCCAATTTTTTTTTTTTTTTTATACCCTCTGGTTTTATTTTCAAACAAAATACAAATACAAATGTAATATGTATATATGTCACATTTTGTCCTTCTATTACCCGGAGGTATTCTAAAGAGGATTGCTATATGCGCTGCATGCACTGGTAATCTTTCAAGGGCTTCTTCTATGCCTTTATTTATCCATTGCAAAATGGGAGGGACCATTCTTCAGGGTTTAAATAATTCTTTAACAATTTATTCTAAATTTGTTTAAAAATTCTTAAACTGATATAAATAACGTAGGTAGGTGAAAGTCGTGTGTTGCGCTCACCAGATTTTTTATTTTGATCTTATATCTACAAAATCACTAGATTAAGAAAGGTTTTACAGCATATGCTTCAGCCGCAAGGTCTTAATTAATCGATATGAGATCCATATCAACAGTATGATTTTATTGAGATATTTCCGGGCGCGAACATACTATCAGGAATACTATTGCAGGAACAACAGCTTGTAGAAACTACCTCCTAGTAGGGAGCGTGCCTCGGCATAAAGGAGATGCTAACAGCCCCTGGAAGAGTTGTACCGAGGAGGATAATCCGAGGAAGGCATTCACTTTTATTGTAGGCCAGCTCCCGGGGATTACACCCGGGCCTTATTCCCCCCCGGGCCGTATACCTAGCAGGCGTAATGTCTTCTCTCACGCTCCCTTCTTTTATATCTTAATCCCTTTTACCGAATTTCACACAAAGAAAAAGATTTCATCTTTAAATAATCTGAATAATAATTATATATAAAGTGATCAACATTAGGTATATCAATAAAAAAAAAAAAAGGAAAAATAAAAAAACAATCTGGTGCAGGCAAAACACGACGTACATTTAAATCCGTTTTTATTTTTTTATTTATTTTTTTTTTTTTATTTAATTTTTTATATTAAAGAATTTTCTAATACAGTTAGAGATAAAAATAAAAGAAACTATTAATGAAATATTTAAATTGAATTTCCACAGAAACATGTGTATTATTAAATAGTCTATTATTATCTGCGACAAATCAGTTTGTTTTATCTTCTTTCGATCACTCTCCGTTCACTTTTAAAATAGTATGTATAAGATAATATTTTTTCTAAAATCTTCAGCATTCAAACGGTATATTATGCATGTATATTACTCTTCTTAAGTTCAAAGACAGAAAAATTGCATTAAGTAAACATTTTTTTCCTTTAGTTGGATATCTTTAAAATATAATATAATCGTAAATATATTCAACTTATGTATTTACCTGTTTTTTATCAGATGATATTGTCAATTTCATCAAAACTACGAAATTAAAGATACTCTAAAGGAAAACAATATCGGAATTTAAGCCTCATCAGACTATTTAAACAAGATTGAAACCTACATGATATTAAAGTCCATTAAATTTTACGTCGATATAGCCAGTTTAATCAAAATCAATAGAGCTGTTTTATAGAAAGTCATATAAAGGTGCAAAATGCATGGTATAAAGTAGCTCTTCTGGTTAGCTGATTTTGATGAAAAAGTTTCTGTAAGATCTCGGGCTTAAAGTTGTTTTAAATATGAAATTTCAATTTCAGGTCTTTTAGTTTACGTGCTGGAGTTACCACACACGGACCCACAGACACACAGACCTTTTTGTGGGATTTGGTTATATTGCTACGGTCAAGACAAGGACAGGTAAATAAACGGTCCGGATTTGGCTAGAGACTTCTGGACCTGGACGGTCCTCGAAGTACCTAGAACGGCCAACCCGCCTCTCGGCGTTTTACCTGCCCTCTCTTTGTCTAGAATCTTCGGTGGTGGTATAAATACCGGTCCACTACGCCTGAGAGAGTTAGTCTTGATCCGGCTCAACAAGTATCAGTGAACAGTGACAGTGAACAATCCGTGACAGTGTGACAGTATAGTGAAACTGTGTGTCAGTATTGTGATAACCGGTCGGTGGGAAATTAGAAGACTGTAGTTTATATATAATTTATAGTTGTAAGTTTTAGAATAAGTCTAGCAGATTGTATAAATTTACGTAAGTATTTTATTTGTTAGGAATGCCTGATTTTATATGTAGTCTGTTTAGTAGTTAAGCTATTAATTCAATTATTATTGTAAGTATAGTGGTTAGTAATCCCTTTGTATTTGTGTATTCTGTATTTAATAAATATTTGTAATTTGTACACTGAAGTAGTTAATTTCTCACACCTCGTAGCCCGTAACAATATGGACTCAGGGGACCCTAAATCGTGTATATTCGTTTAAAGCTGGAATTCGAAAATTTTCCCGATCGCAATACTTTCCCTTACTGTATATTTCATATATAGGTAAGTGAAAGTAATAATATAGTTCTCTTTGTATGAGTTTTTGATTAAATAAGAATAAGAATAAGATTTGATTATAATATGAAAAAATAAAAAATTCTTATTAATAATTAGAATTTTCCAAAGTTTCGGTCACATCTCTCCACCTTTTTTATTATTTCAGTAAATCTTGAGAAAAGATTTTATGCAATTAAAGAAATCTTACAAGTTAACTTAAATTTTTGTTAGCCCATAAACATATGAACATATGTTATTGGTAATGAGGAAAATTATGACAGTTCAATGTTTGTTTCCTAACATGTATAGTACCGTACATATTATATTCTTTGATCATTACGCAAGATTTAACACTTATAGTCCCGGACGAAAAACGAGTGCCTATGCGAAGTTGACCTGCCGAATTTGACAAATATGCAACGATTTGGAAAAACGCTTATAAAAACCAAACTACAGATTAAGTATCATCTTAATCATGCTTAAAAATATCACACTTTGGTATAGAATGTGTAAAATGCCCTACCCAAATCGGTTTACGAATTTTTTTCTAACGAAATTAGATCATTTATAAATTTACTTTGGGACAGAGTTTTCTCGCAATGCGAAGAATAATACGCTTTTACACGCACGACGATTCATCGTTGTTGGCACTTATGGCAAGTGTAGCTAACGACGACATAAAAAAGGTTAAGAAACAGTATTATGTACTAAATCGTAACTGAGTTCTTAAAATAAATGGTTAACTCCAAGAACCAGACGCATGGTTGACTACCTCATCGAAGAACAAGAATACATCTCTTGCGGTTTAGAAACTCTTATTAATGGCCGTCAGAAGAGCAAAGGACCATTGGTGGGACTATTTTAGTGCAAATTGACTTAAAATAAGACTAGATTGAATTAATAATTATTATATATATATTGCAATTTAATTGTGAGATAATACAATTTTGTTAATTTTTATTAGATTTTAATTTTGTTTTTTATGTAAAATATCTTGGATTTTGTGATTTCTTCTGTTATGACTAAGGGAAAATATAAAATTTCAATATGATAATATTTAGGACAAGAATAAAAAAACAAATTGCGAAAATAAAACGGAACATAAGAAAAACATGGTGATCAAAACCGTATAAGGCTGATTGAGGACTCCAAAGTCTTGAAATTGAGAAAATGCAAATTTTATTGTTGTTTCAGTTTCACATTTTAAAATAAAATAAATTTATTATATGTCTATATTATACATAATTAGCTAGTTAGAAAAAATAAACAGAACTCTTTGTAATTCTATAGTTAGTTTTGTTCTATTATATTCTATTGATAGCATTGGTAGTAGAAAATTGTAGCTATTAATTTTGCATCAATCTCTGACATTGTATTTTATAACATATATAAAAAAATAAAATAAACTTACTCTGATCCCTTAAAATGACAGAAATTCTGGCACTTTATTTAATATATGAATATATCTGATGTTTCAACTATTTGTTTTATAAATGCTACGTTTTGTTCTAGGTCAACTTTCATTCATTTATAAATAACCGATAAAAACTTTTATAATACCCATATTACAATTTTAGTTTATATGATCTATTTATATACTAATTTATTTTTTATTGAACATTCATAAATTTTAATTTTTACAATATTTATTGCTAAAAGTTTTCACGGGTTCTTGTTTGTTTTTTTAAGAATGAAAGCAGACCTAAAACAAAACGTAGCATTCATAAAACAAATAGTTGAAGCATAAGCTGTATTGTTTTATTAAATAACGTACCAGCATTGATGTCATTTTTGGAAACTATAGTAAGTTTTTTCCCTTGATATATGTTATAAAATAAAAATGTATAGTCATAGATTGATGAAAAATTAATGCCTACAATTTTCTACGGTTCGGATTACATTTTTTTTTCTACGGTTTCCTTGTTCTTCTTCACTCCTCTTCAAAATGAACTGCTGCTCCTGTTTTTTCATCTGATGAACTAGCTTTTCTTTCTGAGTTTAATTTACTTGTCGAATTAGCTGTTTGGTAAGCCATTTTCGTGCTTGCGTTTATTATTGATCTTATTTTTAACTGATATTTATATAATTTATTTATTGTGGTTGGTTTATTGTACAGTTGTCATGAGTCAAGGGTTATTTCTTCATCTTCTGCTTCAATGCTATGTTATTCTGATTTTCAATTCAATTCATGTTCAATTCATAAAACGAGTACTGTAAAAGAACTAGCGTGATGGATAACATCGATCTACTCACTGAGTGCCCGCAGAGCCACTTGAAAAACTATTCCCAGCTATTCGTCACGCCACAATACAATTGTCCATTTACAATTACAGTTATTCATGCGCGGGTCTTGTCAGCAGGACTCAGAGAAGCCTTCATGAGGAAAGTAAAACACTTTTGAAAACCTGCTGTTTCGCAATATCCGCTTAGGCATCAAAATAATTTTAATGTTTGTGATATTGGAAGGATTAGAAATTGAGTGCAACTTTTCGTGTCATTGAACGTCATGGTCCAATGATGATACTATCCCACAAGACCTCTGGGGTTTGAGGTCAGTTTCACTCTCCGCCTGCCTCACTTTCTATACTTTCATACTGGTGCCGATTTTTCCAACCTCAAGCCGATTAAGGTACCTTTGTTTTCGTAAAACTCCTAGGCTAACCCTTTAGGTGCTAATGCCAGGATATGCCGACGCACAGTTTTCCTATCCATTTTCGAATATCGAGAGTAGCCGACGCTTGTTTCTTTCTATGGGTTTGCTAGTTAAGTTAAGATTATAAGTACAGCCTAAAGATGGCGTGGTGATTTAATTTTGAGTCCTCATATATAGAATTCACTTATAATTTGCTTACCGCAAAATATGACAAATTTCTGCCTTTCTTAATCTTTTTATTCTTGTTTTTGCCTTCAGTTTGATGCCTTTGTTATTTTTAGAATTAATTTAGTTCAAAATTTGATCTGATATTATTTTAAATCGATTATTTCAGTTACGGGTTCCTATGTTATTTTATTATTTTTTTGAACTTATTGCCAATATTTAAATCGTAGTGGAGCGGAATCGAAAAGAATATCTTGATCACGTAAGCATAGAAATATGACATTTGAAAATTAAATTAATTTTAATAGTATAGATTTCAATTGAGCACAATGTGTATTTCCTTATTAATTAAAACATATTTTTTATTCAATTGGAGAAAAACTGAGATTATCTATGTGAAAGAACTATAAAGCTTATTCTTAAATCTCTGAATTTCCTTGATACAAAGGACAGGTACATAAAAAAATATATACTATGTGTACCAGCAAGTCATACAGTATACAGTCACATTCAGATTACGATGACATATTTTAAGATGATATATTTCATGCGAATTCATCCAGAAATTTTAAGATCTCAGATTTTCATGAAATTTGGTACGATGTATCCTTTTATGCATTTAGGATGTTATACAACACATTAGTATTGTATCTTAACTATTTTTCAATTTAGAGCCACCCAGACTTAGGCGTTTTCATAACCTCAGCGCTCTCCTAACCTCAGACGCTGGGTTACTCAAAGAAATACAATTGTACTATCGTTATTTTTCAATCAAACAGAATGGAAAATTCAGATTATATGAAAGGAACTATGGTTATTTCTAGAATAAATAAATAATTAATAAATGATGCTCCAATAATTAAGACAAAAATATCATGCATAAAAATATAAAAAGTATAAAGCAAAACGAATTGTTAAAACAAAAAAAAGGCGGTACGTCGATTAAAAAAATATTTTTTTTATAATACCTACCAGGAACAACAATAAAAGTGATGGGATTTTACCTGTTCAATATAAAGAAAAATATTTGTTTTCAATGAACTCAAACTTTACTTAAACGATGGAGATTTGAAGAGCGTAATCTTCTCTCCAACAAAATTCCAGCGCAAATAGAGAATTTAAAAGAAGTTTTCACTTCTATCGGTAGTTTCTATGACTTGAGACTCTTGCCTGAATTGTAATTTTTTTTTTTTTTTTTTTTAAGGAAAATTCTTCAGTATGAATAAAAATAGAGGATAAAAATGAAAAAGGTAACAACATAATAGTGTTAATGGGCTGTAATGAAGGATAGAGAGCTGACAAATGTATGGATAACTGGCGGGTAGGTCGCTAGACGTACCACTCAACACTGTAATAGGCGCTCAGTCACTCGCAGCAGCGAAAAGGTTAGGTGTGAGTATTTTAGAAGCATTCAGAGCTTGTTAGATTTCACATACGGTTCGGGAGGGAAGGATATAATCATTATTCTGAAATGTTCAATATATATAAAGGGATTAGCATAATGAAAGATTTCTTAGCGAAACTCTTGCTGCTAACGAAATTCCTGTGTCCGATTTCCAAGCTATATCAATGATAACATAATCCTTCCTCTTAGTTCTTGGTTCTCCCCGTGGAACCCTACTGATTATACTGGTGTAGTTCTTTACCACCTGGGGTACTTAATCATCTTTAGTTACAATGATTTAATATCATATTTAAATATTATTATATATTTTAGAATGAAAAACAAAATAAACGATTTTTTATGAGAAACGAAAAAAACATCCCTCGTAAAACAAGGACAGCTATTGCTTGGCGACAAATAGGAGGTAAGTGATGGTTATGCGAAAATATGGGAATGCCCACTTATTGATGCCAAACATGGTCCCTCAACAAGCTTCATGAGAGAAAAATTATAACATGCCAATTGGAGAGGAGCATGTTAGGCGTAAGGAAAAGCCAAAAGCTAAACAGTCAAAAAATAAGAAAAGTTAATGGTGCCATTAATGCAATCAGATTCGGGAAAAAGATGAAATGTCAATGGGCTGGCCATCTAATGAGGAAAAATGAAAAAAATTGGGCAAAAATATTGACTGAGTGGACCCCATTGGAAAGGAATAAAAACCGAGGCAGGCAAAGAAGAAGGTGGTTCGATGAAATCAAAAAGGCAGAAGGAGTGCTATGGCCACGTAAAGCCAAGGACAAAGAATTTTGGAATGAAGATGAGCGAACTCTTCAACTCAAGTAAGAGTAGTTACCGTTAAAGACTTTGAATTCCTGAAAAGGAAGTTCTATGTACATATAAAGAATAAAAATAAATGTCTATATGTATTATATCAATGAAGACTATTATTAATTTCATTGTAAACAAAATTCATCTGATATTTTTAGAATGAAAAGAAATAAAGCGATTTTATTATTGTGAAACGAAATCCCCTCGCTACAAAAACAGTGTAGTGGAAAGGAATAGACGTCCCCTTAAAAATAAAAAAAAGGAAATATTGTGAAAATGTTGGCCGCCTGTCATCATCATTTTTCCAGGGGCACGTGTAAAAAATAAAACGGAAAAAATTTCCCAACACTAACAAAAACGTTGCTATCGCTTACGGAGACAAGAATGTCGTTAGGCAGGGGGCGGTGGTTGGGATATTGGGGCACCTAACTTGGAAATTGCTTTGAAAGCATCCCTTCGCCTGACGCTAACTGCTTCTGAATCCGACCACAATGCCGTCCTTCAACTCTATTCACAGTGGATAGTCATCATTAGCGCTTTTTTATCTCTTAATATATTTAAAGGATCAAATATCAAATTATTTGTATACAGTATTATTTAATTAACATAACTTAGGCAAAAATGCTTCTTGGGTGAGAGTTTCTACTTTTATAAAATGATCGATCGTCGAACTGTTACAAAACCACATTGCTCTTTACCAGCGATTCGTTTTTGTTTTGTTTTTTTGTAATAACATTTACATGTCTTTCTTTAACTATTTTTTCTTCGTTAATTTGGAGATTTAACAGGTCAGTGAGATAGGTCGAAATTTATCAGGGGTTACAGTATCTTTAGTTTTAGGGATGAATATATAAATTTAGTTACACCACATATCAGACAGAGATCCTTTCGTCCAGACATATTTGAAAAATATACCTTATCGGACCTGGGCTTGATTTAATTTTGAAGTTTTTTAATGCGCGATTAAATTTGGTCATGGTAAGCTTATGATTATATTTTGAAAAATCATGAAATGTTATATTTACCGTGTTAGATTCAATAAATGTCTTAGGCCTCATGAACTGGTCTTCATAATTTTTGGTTGCAGAAATTTTCTGCAGACACTGCCTCCGTTTTGACCTCTTTGTATGTCTTCAGCCCAGAAATTTCATTAATATTCCTATGTCCCTTAATTATTTTTATTTTGGACCATTTCTCTCTGGAAGTAATTTGTAATTTATAATAAGTGTTTAAAGATCCTACGAAATCCTTCCAAAATTCTTCTTTTTAATTTTTTTTTTTTTTCGGTTTACGTGGTAGATATGAAATGAATGATGAAAGCTGTAAAAATCATTGACCTAGGGTGTGAAAGATTGTATTATTTCAGAATTAATCAATTTGAAAAAAAGGTAAACATTTTAAATATAAAAAATCAGTAAATAAAACAGAAAGAAACGATTATTTATTCATCAATATATTTTGCGTTGTATCTGCATATTAATCTCTATTTTGTTTATCAATATTTCGCTAGTATTGTGAATTTCAGAAGTTACTTCTTATTTTAAAATAGAATGAAATATATTAAAAAAATATTTTTGGGACTGAGAAAAATAAAATAAGTAATCAAAAATGAAAAAAATTAATAAGAAGTTCAAAGGGTTTGGATATATATATATATATATATATATATATATATATATAAAAGTAACAGAAATATATCTCTAAAGTTGACATGTCAAGGTATCCACACATTTTTACTTTCACTTACTATATATAGTAAGGGGAAGTATTGCGATCGTGAAAATTTTCGAATTCCAGTTTTAAACGAAAATACACGTTATAGGGTCCCCTGAGTCCAAATAACCAAGTCCCGCAAAAAGGTCTGTGTGTGTGTGTGGTAACTCCCGGGCGGAAACGGTAAGTCCTATGAAACTAAAATTTCATATTTAAGACAACTATACGCCCGAGACGGGACAAAACTTTTTTCATCAAAATGAGCTTACCAGAAGAGGCACTTTATACTATGCATTTTGCACCTTTTTTCGATTTTCTCGTAAACGGTTCCGACGATTTTTATTAAACTCGCTATATCGATGTAAAATTTAATGGGCTTTAATATCATGTAGGTTTTATTCTGATTAAAATCGTATGACAGTGCTTAAATGCCAATATTTTAAATTTTCCTCCCCTAAAGTACCTTTAATTTTGTCGATTCAATAAAAATACCTATATTATCTTGTTAACGCTGATGAAAAATAGGTAAATATATAAATTGAATAAATTTGATACCCAACTAAAGGAGAAAACAGAAAAAATATTTTTTTAATGCAATTTTTCATTTAATTTTTCATTAATATACATGTATGATATACCGTTGGAAAGCTAAATATTTCAGAAAAAATATTATTTCATACATAAGCTTTTAAAAGTTAATAGAGAGTGATGAAATGAACATAAAACTAACTAATAGATTTTTTAATGAAACACATGTTTCTATAGAAATTTAATTTAATTAATTCCTTAATAGTTTCGCGTATTTTTATTTCTGTTTTTGAAAATTCTTTCATTGATTTTAAAAATGGAGGTGAGTCGTGTGTTGCCCGCACCAGATTTTTTTGTAAAGAGACCTGTAGGTTCTTATGATACTGGACAAGATCAGTATTGAAGTTAGCCACTATAATGAGGTTCAAATTGGTTTGCAAAGTAAAGTACTGGAAAATAAGGAAACAGAGCAGCAATGCATTGGATTTAGTTGATAACTATTACCAACCCTGCAACGATTATTACCGCCCCCTCAGCTAAACTTAATCTTCTCAGAAGCGCAACATAAAGGACAAAGCAATTATTATTAAAACGATGGCAATTTCCTCAGTGAGAGCCATTATCGACAACGGGGAAGGAGGGTCCTTGAGATATATCCGTAACAACCCAGGGCGGGCCATTGAGTGGGCATTAAAGGTTAAAAGTCTGTGAAATATCGCTGTTGGTTCGGCGGCAGATAGCAAGGGCATTAGCTTTATCTGTCTACGTGTTGACGCCGCTCGACTGTCGCTAAAAAATTACTGACATTAGGGTCTAATATTAATTAGCAACTTGTAGATAACAAATTTAGCCTGCGAATCACGTAGCGCTACGTGGTCCCTCTTATCTTCTCGCTCCGCCAACTTCACTTAGTCTCCTCCAGCATCTTCATTAACCTTAAACAGCTTTTTTTCTATCTTTAATTAATTCAATTATTTTTCTATTAGCCGAAAGAGCGTAATGGAAACTTTCGAAAATCAGATAATGATAATTAAACGTGATAAACTAGTCCAAGTATTCAAATCTGATGATTATTAAGAAATTTCCCGATGCAGAGTGGGAAAAAATCACAATTTAGAAGCCCAAATTCTACAACTCTTCATCCAATTAAGTGTGGAACGTCTTTTATTAGTGAGTGTGAAAAAATTACTCTCGTTACATTTTAAAATTATTTGTCTTTAAATAAAACAAATTAAAATAAAATAAATTTTGGAAAGACTATATATATGGCTATTTGCGATGAAAATGAAGGGGATCTTCGTGTAGACACTGAGACCTGTGCTAAGGTCAACGTTTTTAAATATCTGGGGTCTTACCTCGACTCTTCAGGATCCTCAGAAACTGAAATTCAGAAAAAAAGCAGAACACGCTCGAAAAGCCACACGCATGCTGCATTCGGTTATGTGTAATAATACGATTCTAAAGGAGAATAAACGAAGAATCTTTCGCGCCATCGTTAAACCTATATCAACGTACGCTGTTAAAACATGGACCATGCCATCCCTGCTATATTCAAAGATTCAAGCAGTGGAGTTGGACTTTTGGCGAAGGTGCCTACGTGTTACAAGAATGGACAGCCTTTGGAACGATGTCGTTTGTGAGAGATTGGATGTATTGGAATAGAATTGGCTATGTAACACGAATGTCTACAGAGCGATGGCCGAATCGAGTTCTGGACTGGCAAGCACCGGAAAAAGAAGAGAACGACCCAGAGGTAGATGGATTAATGGGGTGGAGGAAGAAATGGGGGGCTGAGGTCTTCAGGACGGAGGTTGGCTGGACCGCGACCTTTAGACCTCAGCTCTGATGTCAAAGGCAACCAACGTTGGAACGCCTACAAAAGTAAGTAAGTAATTATTTTTCATAGTTAATAACTCCTATTCACCCCTTTTTAATCAGTACGCAGGTGTTCCTCAAGGCAGTATTTTAGGACCCATCCTTTACACAGTTTATACAGCTGATATCCCATCCCATCCTAGCACTTTCCTTTCTACCTATGCTGATGACACTTGTGTGTTATCAGTCAACAACGATCCAATTATTGCCTCCCAAACTCTTCAATCTCATATCAGAGACCTTGAAGTATGGTGTCAGAATTGGAGAATAAAAATAAATTCCAATAAATCCCACCAAATAACCTTTACCCTTCGTCGTAAACCAATGACAACCTGCCCAACAGTATCCTTCAATAACACTCCTCTTGTCCCAGTTGAACAGATCCGATACCTAGGACTGCACCTGGACAAACGTCTCACTTGGAACCCTCATACAAGACTGAAAAGACAAGAAACTGCTCGACGTTTTCGACTACTTCAACACTTACTGGACAAACGCTCAAACCTTCCACTTAAGTACAAAAGACTCATCTACATGACTATCATAAGACCAATATGGACTTACGGAGTAGAGATTTGGGGCTCTACTAAACCATCAAATTCATCTCGTCTCCAATCCTTACAATCCAAAATCCTTCGAAAAATCCTCAATGCTCCTTATTTTGTCACAAATAAACTCATCCATAAAGACCTTAATATTCCCTTTGTTGCTGACTTGGCCCGAACCAGGTACCACTC
This sequence comes from Piezodorus guildinii, assembly GCA_023052935.1. Lineage (NCBI taxonomy): Eukaryota > Metazoa > Arthropoda > Insecta > Hemiptera > Pentatomidae > Piezodorus > Piezodorus guildinii. Next base: position 86,073,101 of record CM041293.1, read on the forward strand.
CTTTCATGACAAACTCCATTCCCACTCTAACCCACTAGTTTCAATCCTTGCTTCCTCTACAATCCCTGATAATCCTCCGAGACGTCTGAAAAGAAGATGGCCCCGAGACCTTCTTGTTTAACATAGTCTTTGGGGAGCTGCCAATGGGTAGTATCCCTACATATGAATCATGTCAACTTATCTTGTATCACATTTACTAAATGTATTTTATTATACAGTTGTAAATACCAATAAATATATTTAAAAAAAAAAAATTTCATAGTTACTGATTTTATATATATATAATATATATATATATATATATATATATATATATATATATATATATATTTTTTTTTTTTTTTGTATTTTACCACTTTATTCTATTATAGGAAATGACATATTATCTGTTTTTATAGAGGTTTCTGCGCTTGTTAGCTAGAAACAAAAAAAATAATAAAAATTCATAAAAAAATTTAATGGAAACATTAGGTTTTCATTTTTCTTTAATGTTGCAGAGGTCTAATGGCTAAAATACCATGGTACAATTAGATCGATCAGTGTTAAAGCGATTTTAAGATCTGGCACCATATTTTTAAACATTAATTAAGACAAAATACTAAAATATATCTCATATTTTATAATTTTTTTTTTGTTCCTGTGGGATAAAAAAATATATTTTCTCAGGTTAAATATCGAAAATATATTATTTATTTAAGTTAAATTTTTCGATATTTTTTCCCTTTAAACAATAATTCCTTATAAATTCTGAATACGTCGAAAATTCTTGAGTATTGCAAATATAAACGCATAAACCTCTATAAAAGTGTCTCCTATTTACATGCTCCTATATAGAATAAATTGATCAAATACAAAAAAAAAAAAAAATGCAACAAATCAGTAACTTTGAAAAATAATTTAAAATATTAAATAATGGATTGACAGTAATTTTTTTCACATAAATTGTTTGGTTCATCATTTTAATTATTAAACTATTACAATCAATAACAACAGATCATAATTTTATCACAATTGAAATTCAACAATAATTATTATCATCAAAAACGTAAAAAAAATAAACAAAAGGCAACTCCACAGATGGCTTATCGCCATTGTCTTGTGAGCTTTGATATAAAAAAAATATATATATGATATTAATATTTTGTATCTTATGTAAAATAAAGCATTCGCTCATTCATTCTAATAAAAGGTAATGATTCATATTTCAATCCAGGTACATTATCTGGTTTTATTATATATAAAACATAAATTTTCTATAATATCTGGGTTAATACTTCAAATAAACAATCGTAGTTTGAAGCGACTTTTCGTTTTGCCCCAGGTTTCTCCATACCATGACCGTTTTTCCAGTCTTGGTTATATGGTTTCAGTGGCCGCTAAAACGGAAACTATAAATTTTTCATGATTACAATACTTTATTTTAATGCTCACATATATTCAATGCAGCGCTAGAAGAAAGTAATAAATACCAGATTTGATAGAATATAGTTTCTTCCCGTATTTTAAAAACAATTAACCTAGCGATGAGAAATATGCTACAAAATTTAAAGCATATAGATATAGATAGAAACATACTATGTTTGAAATCTTACAACTTAATAGAACATGGGTACCTTTTTTGAAATTGTCGGGACAGAGTTTTTATTTTTTAAGTGGTAAGTGGTTGATTAGTAGCTAAGGAAAAACTAATTTGACAATTCCACTATAAAAATGTTTTTTGTATTTTAGTTTTAATAGTAAAATAATATAAATTGAAACAAACTACTAATAAGAAAGTAATGAGTTTAATTTGATTGTTTTCGGGGTTCCGATATAAGGAAAATTGAGATTAGTACGCAGCAGGAAACAAGGCTATTAACGAATATGAAATACTTGAGGAAGGTTTGGAGAAGCAGTCTCTCAAAGCTATTGCAAGTAAAAAAATAAATTACAAACTGGATACCAAGCAACAGGAAATTTAGAAAGGAAGAAATATTACTATGCCGCCTTAGGATTGGACATTGCGAGTTCTCCTACGACTATCCACCTCGTGGATTAGAAGCCCCTACATGCTTGAAATGTGGTACTCCATCGGCAGTAAACCACATATTAGCAGAATGTCATGAACATGCAGCAATGAGAAAACAGCTAAATATAGGCGAAACTGTTTGTGAAATCCTCCAGGACACCGAAAAAGACGTGGGTTCCCTTATGGAGTTTCTAAAGAGAATCTATTTTACTACTGTATTTGAATCAAATAACTGCCAATGACCCTAGCAGGTAGAGACATTCCATAAAAGATATTAAAATTAGACAGAAACTGAATACATAGACATACCTACTTGAGCCAATATGGACTTACGCTTCACAGATCTTTAGTTTTGCAAAAAAGACTCACTTAAAAAAACTGAAATTATTTCAATCCAAAATTTTAAGACTTATAACGACAGATCCTTGGTACGTAAACAACAGAACCCTCCATACGGACTTACAACAACCAACAGTTGACCAACATATACGAACACTCTATTCTCTTTATTACAGTAACTTAACGGACACAAACATAGACTAATTAACGGAATGTCAATATCTAAAATGCCAGTCATAAGAAGGCTAAAGAGAAGCTGGATGAGGACCTCCACTGCTAAATTAAAGCCAAGAAAGGGGTGCAGCGGTGCACTTTCCTTCCGATGCCTACCACGTCTGATCTCACATTTGTAGAGCACATTTGCTGATTCTCACATAGCTTATGACAAGTGTGAATAAAGATATGAAAAAAAAAATATTATGTTACAGTATGCTAATTATAATGTCACATTCGTTTATTTTATACAATCCGATATTTTTAATGTTTGAGATGTGTGTAAGAGAATTTTTCATCTTGCTTGAGAAAAGTTTATATTTTTTTACACGAGAAAATACCGACCCGTAATTACTATTTCCATTTTGTTCATTCATGAGTTAATACGGGACTGAGAGAGTAAGCCCCAAACTGCTAAAGGGTCTCCCTATGAACGAATTTGTTACGCTGTCCTCGTTCGCAACCATTAATTTTAATTAGAGAGTCTTGTTACTTTCACAGGGTATACTTTTTTTTTTTTAAATACTTTTTTATCCTTAGCTATGTTTTCTTTCCCTATGATTCAAATATACTATCCTATTTGGTCCTGCCATGTAAAAATAATACGATAACGGTCTTAAAAAAAATTAAACGTATATAATTCCATATTTACAAATACAGAGCAAATAACTGTTCAGGCTATTCCATTCAACTAACACAAATAATGGATAATAGTAAGAGTTTTAATGGATTCAAGAAAAGATTTTTTTTTTGAGAAATATTACAGTTTGTTACATAATGAACAGTAGTAATAGAGATGTAGTACACATTCATACAATATATACAGAATAATGATGATAAAGTCAAATTACATAAAATCGGAAATAAATAAATTCAAATATATACAAGAAAATAACAATTAATAAAAACAAAAAAAACAACAACCTGTAGTAGAGATAAATACAAGTTGGGAAATAAATAAAAATCATACAAGCAAACTTAACTATATACAATCTGCTGAAGGGACCCTAGACTCCGCTGCTCCCTCCACAAGTGGGGGAAGAAGCCAAATCCAAGAGATCCCAGCGCCTCTCACCCGGCGCTTCACTGGTGTAAGCCAGTGGAGGCCGACCTAGGGCGGAATAGCCACAAACATACAGTACTTGAGTGGAGGGTCTGACCAGTGTCAGAACTCCAGAATAAATGTTTACAAAACATCGCGGGGCCACTGCCGTTTCAATCTTCGAGGAGGATTGTAGGGATGGGTGGAGCTGGAGAGCGATTGAGCAGGAGGATTAGGGTGATGAAGAAGGTTCTGATGGAATTTGGATGGTACCAGGTCTAAAATAAATGGAATATTAAGGTCGTGGTGTAGGGTACAGTTGGTAACGTAATAAGGAGCATTAACTATTGTTCGAAGGACTTTGTATTGGAAGAATTGGATACGTTTGATGTTAGAATGTTTAGTTGTCCCCCATAGTTCAAGTCCGTAGGTCCATATAGGTTTCAGTACTGTCTTATATATTAGTAATTTGTTGTCGACTGTAAGATGAGATTTTCTGTCTAGTAGTTTGTATAACCGGCCGAATCTGCTGTTGAGTTCTATCCTTTTAAGTCTTGTATGTGGGTTCCACGTCAGTCTTTTGTCTAGTAAAAAGCCAAGGTACCGGACTGTGTCTGAGGAAGGAAGCGGTATGGAATTGAATTTAACTGTTGGACAGGATTTACGTCGAAGGGTGAAAGTAACGTGTGTGCATTTGCTTTCGTTCACCTTAATTCGCCAAGCCTTACACCAGTCTTCGACAAGGGAAAGGTGCCTTTGGAGATTTAGCGATGCTACTTCAAGATCGGAATCGGATGATAAAATGGCTGTGTCATCAGCAAATGTTGCCATAAAGGTTTTGGGATCGGTAGGGATATCGGCGGTGTAGAGGATGTAGAGGACGGGTCCTAAGACGCTGCCTTGAGGAACACCGGCCTCAACAGAATAATGTTTGGAAAATTCGGAACCACAGCGAACTCGGAAGGAGCGGTTTGATAATCAAGAAAAGTAATCAAAATATTCTAAAAATAATTAATATAATACATAAAAATCTCGCGGCACGATGTTAGTGGTCATTTATTTCAGATAGAAAGTCCAATTAAGGCAGACTAAACGGGTTATACTATACTACTAACCTTTTCAAATCTGAGTGAGTAGGTGAGATTTATTGTGTGGGTCCACCAAAAAATGAATGCCTTAACAGTCTCCACCATCACTACATCAAGGTAAGTTTTTATTTATTTTCATCAATTAGGAATAACATTCTTGCATACATATATATATATATATATATATATAACTTATGCGTTGTCCGAAATATGAATTAAAAAAAATAAAGAAAGGGCATAAACAACACGCTTGATGGCTATTCAAACACTAACTTTATTTGGTCTTCTAATCCTCTATATATACATTTCTATTGTTTACAAGAGGTGGTTTGGAATTAAGGCTGATAGTCTACCTTATCAGTCCTTAACTCCCCCCCACCAGTTTACGAACAATCCTCGTAAACTATATACAAAACAAAAGTTATGGAAATCCTCCATGAGATAAAATAAAACAATTTGACAAGACATACAAAAAAAAAAAAATGACAAAACTCAGTAATAAAATAACACCTGCAAAGAGAATACAATAAATAAAAAAGAACAACACTTCCTGCAACCTGAACACCGCATAAAAAAAAACAACTTCACAATAACAAAAAAAACAAAAAATACAAAAAGCTGAGGACACTCCAGCGTCCTAGGATGCCTCCATCGGGGGAAGTTTCAATTGTTCTAGATGAACCGTACGCCGTTTCCTGGGTTCGCGCACGCTCTCGACCGTGACCAAATTGTGTTCACGGATCACAACCACTCGGAAAGGGCCCTCATAACGCCGGAGTTCCTTCCCTCTGTTGGTCCCCACACGCCGGTAGACCACCGTACCGATTTTGACAGGTCCCATTAGATCCCGCACCCCAAGATTATGCCGCTCCACCCGGCGACGCTTTTCCCGCTCAATCCGATCGCGAACCGTGACCCACAGCTTCTTAAGCGCGAGGCTATTGCTCACAATTCGCCCTTCACCATCCGCCGCACCGCGGCAATCACGCCGGCGACCCTGCAACCCGAAAAGGATTTCGTAAGGGGTAAATTCCGTGACCGAGTGGACGGAATGGTTATACGCGACGATGGCACGCTCCATAGCCACGTCCGGCTCCAACCCCTTCTCTAATTGAAACACCCGCAGGTGGTCACTCAACGTGCTGTGAAGGCGCTCGATACCTCCGCGACTTTTGGGATGACCCGGTGTGTTAAGATGCCATGTGACACCCAAAACCTTCATCTCCTCCCGGACTTTGGCGTTGTCAAATTCGCGACCACTATCCGAAGAAACCTTCTCGGGGACGCCATAAAACTGAAACCAAATCCACAGGGCCCGTAACACAGCCTCCGCCGTACGCTCCTGAACGGGATACGCCAACGCTACCTTGCTGAACAAATCCAAAACCGTGACCCACTTATAGTTTTTCCACGTAAAGGAATCGATTTGCAGATCAACCAGAGGCGCATCAGCGGTAGGGGTTTCCTCCTGGACGGCCCGAGGTGGATGACGATCATACTTGGCTCGCAGGCACACATCGCAATTCCCAATGGTCTCCTGAATGGTGCGCTTCATCCCCCGCCAATAGTAACGCCGCCGCAACGCACGCAACGTCTCGGTAAGGCCCCGGTGGTTCGTCTTCCCCTGATGATAAGCGAGCGTCACCTCCCTCTGCCGTTCCTCATCACGGATGGTCTCGACGAGCATGGAACAACGGACAAACGACCGGTCAACCCCGATACGCTCCGCCCGCCACAACCGGTGGATCCGACCCCATACTACGGCGTTGCCGACAAAGAGGTGGTGGGTCCTGCCCGGCTTAGACGCGTCCGCCAGCGCCCTACAAATCTGGTCATCCCCGACGGATGGCTGAGACCAGACAGTGACGACCGAACACCCGCCGAAGCGTTGAAAATCAATCTTAAGGAGCCCCGACGTCCTCGTCTTCCAGATAATCTGGTGCCGCTTGTCGTTCACGATGTCGTCTATTTCCTCCATGTCCACAGGACGCCCCTCAGAAGAACGCTCGTCCTCCGACGACGCGGCCTCACCCGAAACTCCAGCCGTGCCAGACTGGGGTTCCTCCCCAGGAGTCCACTCCCTAAGAAACTGCCGAACATCGCGAGAAGACTCGCCCCGTTCCTCCTCTACGGCGTTTACCATGAGCGCACGCGACAGCCAATCCGCGACAACGTTCTCCCTGCCCGGTTTGTATACAATCTCCATATTGTACTGCCCCAGGAGCTCTTTTCATCGTGTGACCCGTGCGGAAGATTCTTTCAGCCTCCCTACCCATTGGAGGGGACGATGGTCTGTATGGACTCGGAACCGCCTCCCGAAGACGTACGGCCGGAAATGGTCAACAGCCCATACAATTCCGAGGAGTTCCCGCTCCAAGGCGCTATAGCGAGACTCCGCATCCGTAAGACGCCGACTGGCGTATGCAACAGGTCGTTCCCCCCGGTCACTGTCCTGAGATAGCACTGCCCCAAGAGCGTATTCACTGGCGTCAGTCGTAATAGTGAACGGCCGTTCGAAGTCCGGAAACGCGAGCACCGGATCACGCTGTAAGTGTTCGATGCACCGGCGCACCTGGTCCGCAATATCGGGGGTCATCACGACTTTACACCCTTTTCGCAGTAAATTATTAAGGGGCACAAGATACGTCGCCATAGCTGGAACAAAACGGCGATAATAATTCAAAGCGCCCATCAACCGCCTGATCCCCTTCACCTCGGTCGGGATGGCCATACGCTGTAAGGCCGCCACCTTCTGAGCATCCGGCTTCACGCCCTCCGCGGAGATCGTATGGCCCAAAAAACTAATTTCCTGCTGACCCAAGATCGACTTCTCAGGAGAAAGACGGAGACCAAACTCCCGCATTCGACTAAAGACATCCCGGAGATGCTGAACGTGGTCCCGTTCCGACCGACTGAAGACCAAGAGGTCATCCATGTAGACCTGGCACACGGACTCGTCCAGACCCCGAAGAAATTCGTCCATCAACCGCTGGAAAGTGATAGGGGCATTCTTTAGGCCAAACGGCATGCGGGTGAACTCATAATGGCCCCTCTCGAAGGTAAACGCGGTCTTGTGTCGGTCCCGAGGATGCATCCCGATCTGATGATACCCCGCCTTCAGATCCAAAGTGCTAAAAATTTTTGCACCCCCCAACCGGTCCAAAATATCGTCGAAGCGCGGAAGAGGATATTTTTCGTCAACCGTATTCTCATTTAACTTACGGTAATCGATGACGACCCGATATTTTTCCGTTGTCTCGCCGGGGGCACACTTCTTCTTGACGGCCCATAACGGACTATTATACGGGGACGTGCTGTCCACGATTATACCCTGCCGCCGTAAATCGTCTAGCTCTTCCCGAATATGCCTACGAAGCGCCTGAGGATACCGTCTTTCCTTGACATAAACGACCCGATCCTGCTTAAGCGGAATTTCGTGCACAGTCCGACCCGTAACCCCAAGGATATCCCCTTCCTTAAAAAATATATCACTGAATTCTTCCAGGATGGACGTTTTCCAATTATCGACCTGATTCAGCGCCCCAATACGCGCCTCGCCGCCCGCAGCTACGTGAGTACAGGTATACTTTCTACCTCCAATTCTGATAGCCCATCGGCCCCCTAGGTTCCTAATACGCGCGCCGATTTTCCCTAATAGGTCATTACCTATTATCGCCTGATACTCCCTTGGCATCTTACTTACTACATGGACATGAAACTCTCCGCTCCTTTCCCCCCATGTACTTAAGCCCAGCTCGATTTCCCCCTCCACACGACAGGGCCCTCCCAGGGTGATTAAATTACATTGGCATACCTTAACCTGGAGTGCCCTCTCTCCACCTTTCCACTTCTCTAGCGCCTCTCTGCATGCGATGGTGCACGAGCTCCCGGTGTCCACCAGGCATGCGACTCCCTCCACGCTGATGATAGGCAGACCGCCGCTCTCTCCCCTCGCATGGTAGCTCACCAACGTGCGGTTGCCACTCTGCTGATACCCGCCTCAGATTTCCTCACGGGATGACTGCGCTGCCGTTTCCGGTCGCCTCCACGCACTCCTCCTGCTCCTCTGGCCACCTCCTCGAGCGGGAACGTCCGCCTCAGTCTCCGTTTCCGTTTCCTCAGACCCTCCGGATGATTCGCTTGCCGATGCTATATGCCTCCTCTGGAACCGTCCCGGTCGGACTCTTTGGGCATTTACTTCCATGGGTTCCGGTTGGTTCGCATCGCGCCGCCGGTACATGTAAGGGCAATGTCTAGCCATATGTCCCTCCACTCCGCACTCAAAGCACTTAGTGCGTGGACATTGGGCCACCAGATGCCCGAGCTTGCCACAACCATGGCACTTGCGGTCCTCCCGCCTCCCGCTGCTTCTCGGTTTTGCTGGCCGTCGATCACCTTGCGGAGGCCTCTCTCTCCTATTCTCCCGAAATTCTCTTCTTTTCCAAACGGGAGTGGTCCTGGGCTGATGGTGCGAGACCCGTGTCCAACCGTGTTCCTCCGTCTCCATCCGAGATTCTTCCTCGCGGGCACTGGCGTCCATCATTTCTTGAGCGCATTCGATGAACGAGCGCTCCCTCTGGAACCCTTCTCTTTTACCGGCTTCCTTCGCCAGCTGCACCTTCAGAATTATCGCTAAGAAATCCATCCTAAAGTGGACCTCCTCAACACTAGCGGTCTCTCGCATTTTCTCTGTGATCCGATTAAATTTCGTGAGAAGTTCTCCCGCATACTGGCCATTAGACTGCCGCGGCTTCTTAGTTTCCCTTATTAGGTGAAACACATCTTCTTCAGGGGCCCATCTTCCCCCTCCATAGGCCTTCTTTAGTCGCTCTTTCACGACACTCCAGGGTGTCTCCTCGTCGGCTTGGATATGGTTCAGGATGCTCCTCCTCACCCTGCAAACCACTGCAGCCTTTAACGCCTCAGCATCTTCCCCGTCTAATAGTCTTTCGGACAACTTAGACTGAATCCTCACCATCAAGCGATCGCCCCCTTTTAAAAAGTGGTTGAGCTCACCAATCTCTCCAGTAAATCTGTCAAGGTCGGATGTAGCCTTCCTCAATTCCTGAGCTGTCGCTGTTTGGATCTTCACCCACTCCAGCGTCGTCCTATGCGCCTGCGCCAGTGAAACTTCCGGTAGTGGCGGCAACTCAACTGCCGCTGCTGCCGCCTGCTGGGGCACAGCCGGTGGGACATTCAGAACGGCTGGCCTCAAAACTACGTTTTCTGCCATGATATCGGTTTTTCACTGGCAAGAAATTAAAAAAATAAAATAAAAAAAATAAATGAACTCACGTACGCTGAGTAACAGGCAAGTACGAAAAAAAATTATGTTTCGAACTTATCTAAAGATCCCGGGTTTCGGCACCACTTATGCGTTGTCCGAAATATGAATTAAAAAAAATAAAGAAAGGGCATAAACAACACGCTTGATGGCTATTCAAACACTAACTTTATTTGGTCTTCTAATCCTCTATATATACATTTCTATTGTTTACAAGAGGTGGTTTGGAATTAAGGCTGATAGTCTACCTTATCAGTCCTTAACTTATATATATATATATATATATATATATATATATGCGTGTGTGTGTGTGTAGCGACGCGCTCGATAGCTCAGTAATCGATAAATAACCGCGTAAGTTCACCAAATACCATATGTTTTTTTAGGGAAGGTTACACACAGATTGTGAGTCCGGTAACTGTGTGATATTGCAGGCCTACCTAAAAGAGATTTTGTTTTAAGTTAAGAGCTAATTGTAAGTTAATTATCAGTTTTATGATTATTGCCTTTAGTTAATGTTAAATTTGTGAGATCCTTTTTGTTTATTTTCCTATAACTTTTGTTTGTATTTTTATTAAATTAGTAATTAATTTATTAAATTGGGGAGCCCGGGGCTAGCGCGCTAGACTCTCATGCTAAAGGTTGTGAGTGTGAATCCCAGTCCGGAATTCGCTCACATCCTCTCCCCGGGTATGTGATACCCGTCAGCCAAATGGTGACTACTAACAAAATTAGGCGCAGGGAATGATGACCTACAATACAAAATGCATCGATGGAGCCACTAAAAAAAAAAAAAAAATAATAATAAATAAATAAATAAATTTGTATTCACTAAATTTACATGTTTAATTCTGAGTGACTGTTGTTAATATATATATATATATGTATTTATTTTTTCCTCCTATGGTAACCCCAAAGAAGGATAATTTATTGATTTTTATATAGGAGTGCATATTACATGCCTGTTCTTAGGCACATTTCACATAATCTATGTTAAATTTACACAAATTATTTAGTTTACATTATTTTGATCTTATATATTATATATATATATATATATATATATATATATATATATATATATATATATAATATATAAGTATAATATATATATATATATATATATATATATATATATATATATATAATATTTCAAATAAGTTAAAGGACAACTGTGAGCGATGAATAAATTTTATAGTTTACATCCCTGTCAAATTAATTTCGGTGATAGCATCGTGACAGTTTAAATGGAGATTTAAAGTTATTAGGCATAGTGAAGAAATAATACCCAAAATTAACATAATATCAGCTGAACCATGAGACAAACCGAGGCGTAAGTGGGGGTCTGATTTTGGACGGAAATTGGTGGTGTTGCCAACGAATATTCCGGTTCTATAATCATATCATTATTATGAAAGACTTAAAGGTTGGGAGAAATATATAAATTGTCATATAAAATGATTTTCAAGTCGAATTATGTTGTGCTAATTCAAAATAAAGCTTATACACTACCGTTCCCTGAAGAGAAGAGAAAATCTCAACGGAGGTCTAGCCATTTTAAGCTGAAATTAAAGGGAGAAGGGCTTAACCAGGAAGCTTATACTTAAAGAAATGTTTAAATTTGTAATTCCCCGTAAGAACCTGGAGGGGTCCTGGAGGGTCAAAAGGACCCGAGGGAGGGTCCAAAAATTAGCCCTAACAAGACTCCATTAACATTCCACTGTCGTCTCATCTCTCTTTACCCAAGGCTCTTCTTCTCTGTTTAAAAATTCTAAAGTCGGTTTCACTGAAATTCTCTCCTCTACCTTTCCACCGAATGAATTAACCAACCATTACTTTATTATCTTACACACTTCTATTAAAAAAAAAAAGGAAAAAGGAATTGAAATCATGCACGGAAATTCCGTTTTCATTGGTAATAATTTAAACTCTTTATCATTCATTTTTTGTATTTTTTCTGAGTCTGAAATGTATTTTTTTCCCGAGAAATTATGATTAATCAAAGAATAATTATTTTTTTAATTTAAAAGATGAACAAAAATTATATGATGTTGCGCGCATCATTATATTTTGAAGTACGAGCCATCCTCCTTGAGATTTTTCAATTTTATGAGGTGTTTAGACTAGAGGTTGTTTCTATTTGTACGTGAATTTTTATTTGATCCTAAAATACATATGTCTCCATTGTGCATTCCATTTCCTTACCTTAGTTTAGTTTATTTAAATAAAATATTATTATTTAAACTATTATTATTTATAGTTTAGGAATTAAGTGTTCGTTGCTCGAATAAGATGTACCCCTAGAGCTTTTCACAAATCCTATCGAAATCCTTCCTGACTATAATATACTATTATTAAATCCTCTACCATCAATAAGGGATTTTCTCTGTCATCAATTCACTATATGAAAGCAAGTGTGCCTCAGGGGACAGCAATAACCCCTATGCTGTATACTATTTATTTATACTGATACTGCTTACTAGCATTGACATCTTGCTAGTTTCTGAAATTAAAATGATTTTATATATATGTGTATCAGCTTTAATTCCAACTCCCCTCATGTAAACTATGATAATATTATCTATAAAGAATTAGAGGAACCTTACCTCACCTTAGTTTATTTACTTTAAATAAAATGTTATTTTTTAAACTATTATTTAAAGTAAATAAACTCATCAAAGTTTGAAGGACGTGGCATATCTTGAATTGCTCTGATCTTGTTAGGAGATTTGCTCAGTTTGTTGTACTCCACAACGTGACCTAAATATTCGATTTTCTGTACTAAGAACAAACATTTGTTTTTATTAACATGTAGGTCATATTGGGAAAGTCGTCTCAGGCACAATTGTAGATTCTGAATACACTCTTCCATTGACGCACCATGTACGATGATATCGTCAAAGTACGATTCAGTTTTAGGAAGTCCTTTCAAGATTTGGGACAAGATTCGATTGAACTCTGAAGGGGCAGTTTTTATCCCGAAACTTAGGCGATGCATGCGATAAGTACCTCTATGAGTGGAAATCGTCTGGATCAAAAATGTTATTTTTTAAACTATTATTATAAAATGGCTGTATGGTGTATGCCAATGCCATCCATTCATGGAAAAAAAAAAAAAAAATAAAAAAAATAAAAACTATTATTATTTATAATCACCTTTGATGTAAATGTAAACAACACCTGAATTTATGAAACCTTTAATGTATAAATGATAATAAATCATATGTTATCAATTAAGCGTGGGTTTTATTTCGCATCTCTATTTCCCTTTTTAATATATTTTTCTCGGTAGAAATAAGTTTTATATATATATATATATATATATATATATATATATATATATATATATATATATATATATATATATATATATATATATATATAAAGTTTCATCTGAAGTATTTGCCTGATGCCATCATAACTATTCCTTGATAAGTAACGTTCTGGTGAAAGAAATATATTAGAAAAGAGTTTTATCTGTATATTTAAATTAAATCTGTTTAATACAATTTAATATTACTGATGACTTGGCATTTGCTCTCAAAGTAGATAGATTAAAGGGAAAAGATATTGTTTTATTTTATTTTTTTCTGTCCTAGAGGAAAGTCTAAGACACTTGAGAGAATGGTCGATGATCTTTTTGCAGAGAGAGCTTACTTTGAAGACCCACTAGGAAGAGGAGTGGCCATGGCGGAAGCCGTTGGGTTAATGGCTAAGAAACTTGATGGGATTTTAAGCGATCGTTTTCCCAAAATATCCGAGATTACTGAATCCCACTTTTGGAGATGGGATGGGTTCGTTCATGACCTATCTTTACGGACTGATCGCTTTTTCTTAACAGAAGTCATTATAAATATTAAATTCAGTTTTTTTTTTTTTAATTGAGTGTTTTAGTTTATTGTACGTAATATTAAAATTCAATTAAAGATATAAAATACCTGGTGCGCGCAACACATGGCTTTCACTTCCCTCCGTTGTTAAAATCAATTTTAGTAGTTTGAAATACATTGAGAGATTGTAATAAATTGTTAAAGAAATTATTAAATTAAGTTTGAATGAGGGAGTGCCAATTTTGTTAATTACTCTGGGCGGCCCGTGTAGAGTGGAAGGGAAAGTTTAGATCGAATTAAGTCGATGGGGAAAAGAGGGAGGGAAATTGGTGGTTCACGTGGTAGAAAATATGCCGCGAGAATGTGAAGGGATAATCGGGTGTGATCTATTGGGGAAATTAGAAACCAAAATAAGAAACAAGGCCGAACAGTGGGCTATATGGTTAGGGATAAAGTCCTACAGGGGAAGAAGGGCTCAGAGGGATGAACAAGTTCAAATAGGCGCGATAAACAAGGTGGAAGACTGGAGAAAAATCCTTTACCGGCAATATTACGATATTTTCTATCAGGAAGGGGGTCTATTGGGCGTTACGGGGAAAACGGCTCATGAAATCCCATTAAAACAAGAGTGAGTGACGTACGTTACAGAACGTCGGTTCCCGCAAACGTTACGTCGGCAAATTCGGGAAACGTTGGATGACCTTAAGCGACAAGACATAATAGTGGATGGCACTTCCTCTTATAATAGTCCCCTTTGGCCGGTAAAGACAAAGAGCACGGGAGACGGGAAGCCGGAAAAATACAGGGTTGTAGTCGATTTAGAATAGAAACATGTATTTAATTAAATAATCAATTATATATTATCTAACAGTTTGCTTTATCGGCTTTTTATCACCCTCCGTTAATTTGTAGAATTTTGTGTATATGATAGTATTTTTCTAAAATCTTTATCTTTTCAACGGTATATTATACATCGATATTTCTGTTATATTGTTTAAAAAAAAATCTTTTCTCCTTAAGTTGTTAATAGAATTCGCTCAATTAAATATTCAATAGCCGTTAATAATCAATTCTAATAAGATGATGTGCCTGATATTTTTTTTTTTTTAACTACAAAATTAAAGATACTTTAAAGGAAGAATATTTGAAATATTGGTATTTAAGCCCTATCAGACTATTTAAATCATGATAAAACTTAAAAAATCGTAAAAAGATGCAAAATGCGTGGTATAAAGTGGCTCTTCAAGCCAGCTCATTTTAATGAAAAAAATGCTGTACCATCTCGGGCGTACAGTCATCTTTAGATATGTAGTTTCAGTTTTATAGGACTTTTCGTTTTCGCGCTGTACAAACACACGGACACACAGACACACACACACACACAAAGACCTTTTTGCGCGACTTAGTCATTTGGACTGAGGGGACCCTAAAACGTGTATTTCCGTTGAAAACTCAAATTCGAAAATTGTCACGATCGCAGTACTTTCCCTTACTATATATATTTTATATATAGGTAAGTGAAAGTAAAAAGTAATTTTATTATGCTATAATTGCACTCGACCTCATCTACGTCGTTATATCTCAAATCATGATATAATATTAACTTTTTTTTAAAGTCATTTGTGGAAGAGTATAAATATATTTGAGGCATTGAAAAATGATTGAATATACTACCTCTACTTTTATTAGGTACGGACAGTATGCTAATGACATTTCGCAGTGTAAATAATTATTGAAAGGAATTGTTTGTGAATCCATTTAGCGTCACTTTATGCAACAGCGGAAATCCCAAATTTTACTTATTTAGGTTTAACTAGGACAGGGATCTTTAACGACTACTTGGTAATACATACTTATACTTGGTACATACCCATCGACGGATGGCATAACTACAGATTTAGTAAAAAAAAAAATATATTAAAAAAAAAATGTTTAAGATAAGTTATTGATGGTAATCAAAAATGAGCGGTCCACTGCCACTACCTATGTCGATGATCTGGATGTCATTGCTGCTTTTAACATCAGGACTAAGGTCAAAGCAGAAGCGGAACGCCGTGCCAATCTGGTAGCGGGGTTGTGTGGGGAGGGGGGAAGTTAAGAACGGCTGCAGAGAAAACCCAAGGCATCCTCATCTAAGGCACGTCGGATGGTGAATACCTTAATATAACCTGGTGTATTGAGGATCGAAGGATACATCCAAGAAAGGTGCCATTTTGGCCTTCCCTGACCTATATATGAAATACAAAGCAAGGGAAAGTATTGCGATCGTAAACATTTTCGAATTCGAGTTTTCCACGGAAATACACGTTTTAGGGTTCCCTGAGTTCAAATGACCAAGTCCCGCAAAAAGGTCTGTGTGTGTTTGTGTGTGTCCATGTGTGGTGAGTCTAGCGCGAAAACAAAACCGTACGAAACTGGAATTTCATATATAAGACAGCTATACGCCCGGGATGTTACAGCAACTTTTTCATCAAAATCGGCTTACCAAAAGAGCCACTTAATACCATCCATTTCGCACCTATTTACGGTTTTCTCAAAAACGGCTCCAACAAATTTAATTAAACTCGTCATATATGCGTCAAATTTAAACTTTAATGTGATGTGATTTAGGTTTCATTGTGATTGAAGTAGCCTGACAAGGCTTAAATGCAATAATTTTAAATTTTCTTCCCCTAAAGTACCTTTAATTTTATAGATTAAAAAAAAAAAAAAAACACATCATCTTGTTTCTAATCTAATCTAATCTATGTTTAAACCAAGCTATGTTGGTGTAAGATTAGAAAAAATGCTCGATAAATAACCTCACTTGGAGTATTAAGCAAAGAGGATGACCTGCATCATATAGTCTCAACGGCCAACAACTCCATTGTGCTAAAAATAACATATTCATTTGAACCGATGTTCTTTCGATTCTAAAATTACAATGTAAAGTTTTCTTTCTTAGATGTACAATATAAAGTTGATATGCAATACTGAAAGTTTAGCTAAAGCATTAGGTATAGGTAATCGTCTTTTTTTATATTTTATTAATGTTATCTCTAATGAGTGTGTAGACACGCATCGACAATGAGTGAAAACCAAACTTACTTAACTACTAAGTGAGTTGAAGAAGTTGCCATTCGGAGAAAAATGCGACTCAACTCAGCTGCGTGGAGCTTTTCAGATTTGAAGTTAGCTGGAGGATTCACTCGGATTAAATAAGTTTGTCCTTGGTCCAGTAAGTTAGTTAGGCTTTGCCTCGCAACTAATAGCAACTGAGTCCAAAGTCCATTAGGTTGACATAGCTTCTTATTACCATCTAATCCTTAATTATGTCTTGCGCGTGTCTCGGGTGACAACGCCCTTCGAAGCTGCTGCATATTACTCAAAACTTGAGTTGTATTCGTCGAGAAGTTTGGGACAGTTGGTAAATTTTCCGTCAAATGCGACGACTTGACTTAATAAAGTTTTGTACTAAAGTAATTCATAGTTGAAAAGAAAAAAAAACTAATATTACAATGGAAAGTAAAATTGCAAAATAATGGAATATCTCATACTGCTAATTGTTTTACATAAACTGAAATGTAGAAAGAAAGATTTAAAAAATATAGCACAACGAAAAGATACTTAGATACAGTGTTGATCTCTGCGTGCACATTAGGGCCAACTATTGGAGTCTTTATTATTTTTTCCACGTGATAAAGTGATTTTTAAAAATTATTATTTTTCTTTTTTTTACTTTCACTTACAATATATAGTAAGGGGAAGTATTGCAATCGTGAAAATGTTCGAATTCCAGTTTTCAACGGAAATACACGTTTTAGGGTCCCCTGAGTCCAGATAACCAAGTCCCGCAAAAAAGGTCTGCGTGTGTGTGTGTGTAACTCCCGAGCGGAAACGGTAAGTCCTATGAAACTGAAATTTTATATTTAAGACAACTATACGCCCGGAAGTGACAAGACTTTTTTCATCAAAATGAGCTAACCAGAAGAGGCACTACGCATGGTATAAGCATTTTGCACCTTTTTTCGATTATCTCGAAAATGGTTCCGACGATTTTGATTAAACTCGTTATATCGATGTAAAATTTAATGGGCTTTAATATCATGTAGGTTTTATTCCGATTAAAATGGTCTGACAGGGCTTAAATGCCGATATTTTAAATTTTCCTCATCTAAAGTACCTTTAATTTTGTAGATTCAATAAAAATAATTATATTATCTTGCTAACGCTCGATACACAACTAAAGGAGAAAACAGAAAAAATATTTGTTTAATGCAATTTCTCGTTTTTGAACATAAGAGCAGTAATATACATGTATGATATACCGTTGGAAAGCTAAAGATTTTAGAAAAAATATTTTATCTCATACAAAAGGTTTTTAAAGTTAATAGAGAGTGATGAAATGAACATAAAACTAACTGATTATTTTAGATAATAATATAATAGATTTTTTAATGAAACACATGTTTCTATTTAAATTCAATATGTTTGTTTATTTATTTACCGTCACTTTATGCTACTATGGCTAATCGGACGATGCTACAGAGGGAGTCCTAAATTTAGTCTATCCAGGTTTTATTAGGATAGGGATCTTTAACGATTACCTGACATCGCACAGGCTCGGGACCACCTTTTAACGTCCCCTCCGAAGGACGGCGTAACTAAGGATTTTTTACTCTCATTAAAACTAGAAACCACCTGCGGGTTTGAACCCGTGACCTTTAGCATGATAAATTCAATTTAATTAATTCCTTAATAGATTCACGTATTTTTATCTCTAACTGTTTTTGAAAATTCTTTCATTGATTTTTAAATGGAGGTAAGTGAAAGTCGTGTGTTGCCCGCACAAGATTTTTTTAATTTAAGAACCATTTAATTGAGTTTATATTCCAGAGAGTCTTTTATATTTAATCGTTGTATAGTTTTAATGAATTATTGATATCAATAAATATTAATTGCGTTTTGTAGATAGTATCTCTATAGAACGCTGAACTCCGGCTCCGGCAAACGGACTAATACACGTACTATTGCTTTTACAACTGGATTATAAAAATATCTGTAAAAAAGATGTAAGATCTAAAAAATATAGCACAACAAAAGGATACTTAGATACAATTAGTGTTGATCTCTGCTCACACAAAAAAAGTATATTTGAGTTTTTTTCTGTAAAAACCGTGGATAACAGCAAAAATCTGAAAATTCGATTAAGTAACGGTAGGTTAGTAACTTATCGAAAATTAGGATTAAATAAAACATTTGATGTTAAAAGACATATTTTAATTTTCACTAGTAGAGAAATACCTCAGGGTTTAACTTGATCACCATATCACTTGGAACCATAACATGAGCATCAAATTAACCTAGACAACACTAGACATGCTATAAAACTATCGTAAATAGAATATCTAACCTGAGATCTGATTTAACAGTCCTAATCTATAAAACTATACTAAGGCCACTACTTAAGTATAGGGTTCGAACGACATCTCGTAGGCTCAAATTCAGACTTCTGTAAAACGTTTTGTGGTGGATCTTGCTATTTAGCATTTTATTTTTCATTACAGTAGGGGTACTCACTGCGTTTGCTATAGCATATTTTTTGTGCTATTTTGCTAAACCTATCGAGTTCTTACAGGAATGAACTGTAGAAACACGACAGGTTAAGCAAAATAGCACAAAAAATATGCTATAGCAAACGTAGTGAGTACCCCTATTATCCATTATTCTTTTATTAACATTAGAGGTACTCACTACGTTTGCTATAGCATGCTATTTGTGCTCTTGTGCAAAACCCACCAATTTTATGCAGGAAATAACTGTAGAAACTCGACGGGTTTAGTAAAATAACACAAATAGCATGCTATAGCAAACGTAGAGAGTACCCCTATTATTACTATTATTTAGTGACTTATCTTTTCAACAACATACATCATTTATTAGGGGTACTCACTACGTTTGCTATAGTATGCTATTTGTGTTATTTTGCTAAACCCGTCGAGTTTCTACAGTTATTTCCTGTATAAAATTGATGGGTTTAGCACAATAGCACAAATAGCATGCTATAGCAAACGTAGTGAGTACCCCTATAGTCAGAATTTATTCAATCTATTATGATTCTATTATAGTTTTTAATGTATTTTTTAAATTTCATTTATTTATTTACGTATCATTTATTTTCTTATTTAAATTATTTTATATGTATACATTCCTTTATTGTCTTACCAGAACTTATTTTACTCTTTTCAATTCGTTTTCTAGGGTTTAACTTTTATTTCAAGTAAATGTTCTGATTTAAATATATCTTTATTATTTAATTATTAGCATAATATTCAACTGCTTATTGCTCATCTTCGGGATATCTAGGGACACTTCTTTCACCCGCTTTCATGAAGAGTTGAAGTGGCTTTACCCTTCCTAACGATGTAAGTACTTCCTGGCAACCTTCCTCTTTCAAGTTCTTCAATTCCGCCGCTCATCCTACATTTCAGAAATGTTTTCATTCATATCCTCCGTCCACTCCCGAAACACCCTTTCGCGGCCTTCAGACCTGTATACAACCCCCCATGGAACCGCAGCTTTCGACAGATCGTTCCTCATCCGTTCCTCGTCAGTATGGAATTCTACTCCTTCATATATTCGTCACTCTGATACTCTTCCTACCTTTAAATCTCGTCTATTTAATCACTTCCTTTCTATCTAATTTCCAAAACAGATTCGAAAATTTCAATAAAAAGCAGTAAAAAACATAGAAACGATAATTTAAATATAATATTTTACTTGTGTTTCATTAGCACATTTAATATATTATTTTATCAACATTCCACCAATATTGTAAAGTTTCTTTTAATTAAAATTTGTATTTAAGATTTGTATGTATGGAATCTGTCAAACCTTTTTACTATTTATTCATTATGCAACTAAATAATACTAACAAATTTTCGGAAACTAAAATTATGATGTCTTGAACAACCATTGACAAACAAACTCTCCTGACCAATCCGTTGAAGGATATCCAACGAACAAGGTTAGCAACAATGATGATGCAAACTGTTGCAGCCCCGATAAGCCCCCGAGGATCCTAATCAGAGAAATCTGAGGAAGTGAGGAAGGAAATTAAAGCCCCCCTCCTGTTTACAAGTTCATTTAGAGCGGATCAAAGTGCCTCCGCCAGTTAATTGTACTCCAGGGCCCTTGTTTTTCCCCCGCCGCACCTTTCCTCTGTTTGGAAACGCCCTCAGCAGCTCCCGAATCACGGAAAATTAGATTTCCTCGGAAAATTGCCTCTTTTAAAACGTCACTCAGTCCTTTAGCTCAACCATTAACAAAAGGAGTTGGTGAATGTAGCGACATTAATTGGCTTCAATATGACTGTATTTCAATGTTCATTTTGGTACTCAGAAGAAAAAGAAAATAACTTTGTTTTCAGTTGTTGTTTTTTTAAGATCTTATAAATTCAGAATTTTTGTTGGTTTTGCATTAAGTTTGACTCAGAAGATCTACACAAGATAACAATGCATAATTTAACAAATCGGTCGAATGTTTTCTGAATATCTTATTTTCCACGTTTAAGTGTTTTCAGAGAACTGCTGTAAAAAAAAAAAAAAAAAAAAAAAAAAAAAAAAAAAAAAAAAATATATATATATATATATATATTATATATATATATATATTTCTCAGAAATAAAGTTATTATTGGATTCCACAGATATTTATAAGAAAGATTAGAAGAAACGAAAATAAGCAGGAAAAATTTTTATTTAACGAAGCACAATGGGATTTTTTTGCTTTGATCCTATTAGTGGTGAAAGACTCGGACAAGTAAATATTAATTCTGAGTCTTGGACTACTAATAGGATTATGTTAAAATATATAAATGCACAAAACGAATACTATCATAGATAATGGTTGATTTATTAAAGATAGTATTAATAAGTATGACAAATTTTATAGATGACGTTAAGTCAAGAGAAGTTTAGATCTTTCGTGCTTCCATTATACTAAATAAGAAGTATGTTTTTCTTTTTTATTTACCTTTCGGGAAAGGTGTTTCAAACGGCGGTTTTCATTTGAAAGAACATTAGATATTGACGGTATTTAAGGTCCACATTTACACATGTCAATGAATTGTTGAATGACAGATCTACGTTCTGTTTTATAAAAATGTACTTCGAACATGGAATGGGTATTAAAAAAAAAAAGTTTTTATTTTTGGTACAATAACGCTTAATGTGTTATTCAATTCAATTCAATAATAGTTTTCACTGATATGCGGTAAACATGTTGAGTTTTCTAGAGTCCATGTTGGGGCGATTCCTAGATAATTCTGTGTATGTTTTTTTAATTTTCAATCATTATTAATGTTTCTGTATTCACTAAAGTAATATTGTCTTTCATTTCACGACCAAATGTGAGAAATGAGTCATTAATATCATATCGTTTTGAAATCTCCGAAAAAAATAGGGCTTATAATTTGGAATAGCCAGTCAGAGGAGTTGATCTTTCTGAGAGGTTTCCCTTGTCTAGATAGCTTATCTATGACTATAAGAACCTCGGAAGAGAAAATATTGTTGGAGACTTGCCGTTCGGGAATATTGAAGTTGAGAGGAGCTCCCATATCTGAACACCCTGTAACGGGTGGATAGGAATTCAGAGCAGGAAAAGTGTTACTAATGTAACGCTGGAGATATTGAATACTTGTATCACTTGTAGCAGATTGTCACATACTAGGAGAACAAGCCATGCTATATTTGGGAAAATGTACTTTATCTTCGAGTGACATCATCTCTATGTTAACTGGAAAATCTAACTGTTGACTATTATTAACTTACGCCCACCATATGTTTGCTTCTTGTTTTTGTTTACTTATTATGGCATTTTTTTTTTTTTTTTTTTTTTTTTTTTATTTATATATATTACAATTTTTTACAAAATGAACAATAATAATATTGATAAGAGACCACATTCATACTATATATACAGAAAATAATAATAATGGGCAAATTACATAAAATAGAACATAAATAAATTCATATATATACAATAAAATAATAATAATTAATAAAAAACAAAACAAATCGAAACAAAAACCTATTATTGAGATAAATAAAAAGTTGGCAAATAAATAAGCATCTTACACACAATCATAACTATATACAATTGCTAAGGGACCCCAGGAAGCGCTTTCCCCTCCACTTGTGGAGGAAAAAGCGGAATCCAAGAGATCCCAACGCCTCTATCTCAGCCGCATCACTGGTCTGAGCCAGTGGAGGCTGAGTTAGGTAGGGCGCTGTAGCCACAAACATACCGTACATGAGTGGAGGATCTGACCATTGTCAGAACTCCAGTTTAAATGTTTACAATAGGTCTCGTGGCCACTGCCGTTTCAATCTTCGAGGAGGATTGTAGGGATGGGTGGTGCTGGATAGGGATTGCGCTAGAGGGTTAGGATGATGACTAAGGTTCTGATAAAATTTGGAAAATTTGGATGGTACCAGGTCTAAAACAAACGGAATATTAAGGTCATGGTGTAGGGTACAGTTGGTAACGTAATAAGGAGCATTAACTATTGTTCGGAGGACTTTGGATTGGAAGGATTGGGTGCGTTTGATGTTAGAAAGTTTAGCTGTCCCCCATAGCTCAAGTCCGTAGTTCCATATAGGTTTCAGTACTGTCTTGTATATTAGTAATTTGTTGTCAACTGTAAGATGAGATTTTCTGTTTAGTAGTCTGTATAACTGGCCGAATCTGCGGTTGAGTTCTTTTCTTTTGAGTCTTGTATGTGGGTTCCACGTCAGTCTTTTGTCTAGTAAAAAGCCGAGATACCGGACTGTGTCTGAGGAAGAAAGCGGTATGGAATTGAAATTAACCGTTGGACAGGATTTGCGTCGAAGGGTGAATGTGACGTGAGTGCATTTGCTTTCGTTCACCTTAATGCGCCAAGCATTGCACCAGTCTTCGACAAGGGAAAGGTGCTTTTGGAGATTTAGCGATGCTGCTTCAGGATCGGAATTGGATGAAAAAATGGCGGTATCATCAGCAAATGTTGCCAGAAAGGTATCGGGATCGGTAGGGATATCGGCGGTGTAGAGGATGTAGAGGACGGGTCCTAAGACGAATTATGGCATTTAGTAAACATTTTTTTTTAAATGCTCTTCCTCTCAGATAACCATAATTACATCAACATCTCTGAAAAACAACCAATGGTAAGTAGATGATTTTACTTATGTTAAAATTTCTCGACAATTTGCAGGTTTCAAGCAAAACTGCTTTCTGCGCTGTTGTTAAATTTCTTGGGCCAGGGCGAAGCTATTTCGTGCTATTTGCTATTCAACCATTCAAAGAGAGAACCATTGGAATCATTATTACTTTTTCCTGATGGTAAAGTGTTTTTTTGTTATTATTATTTTTAATTGAAGTCATTTAATTGAGTTCCTATTCCAGAGGGTCTTTTTATATTTAATTACATTATATTTTTAATTAGTTATTGATATTTTATTTAAGTGTTAATTGCATTTCGTAAATAATATCTGTATAAAGCGATGAACTTTGGAAGACGATCTAATGTCATTCCCTTTACAATTAGATTATAAAAATATCTGTAAAATTATTAATTATGTAGTATAGATAATATGGAGCAGTGTGATCTAATTGATTCAGCATTAGGTTACTGCTCTTCGGGTCTCAGGTTCGAATCGCTGCTGAGGCAGAATTTATTATTCTGTTATTTCAGCTGTGGAGCGATCGTGGGGTATAGGGACCTTCCTAGAGCACACATAGCCCCAATGAATTGGGTACCCGAAACTGGAGAAAAAACATGGCGCCCTATCGTGATTTAGGCCTAATCATCTCCTTGCCTGACCGTTGTCTGACAAATAGTACGAATCTCTTTAAGTATTGAACCCCAAACCCTTCATGGGTTGTAGAGGTACAGGTTTTTTTTTATATAATATTATTATTAACAGAATGATTATATATATATATATATATATATATATATATATATATATATATATATAATATATATAATTATCATTATTATTATATGCCTGAAGTTCATAAATATGTAGAACACCTACTTTGATCCTCACTTATAACTTATTCTGATGTTATATATGCTATCTCGTACATTGTTGTACTCGCTTTCTCTAATTTTACCACTGGCAATTCACCCACTACTATGTATTTATCGTGAGATATATATGTACAAATGCGTTTTGTGGCCGTAGCTAGACATACATTAGGTTACCGATACTGCTATTAGTTGTGCTAGACCGGAGAGCAAGGATTCATGATTGGAGTAGCGCTGGGGGCAGACACCTGTTCAGAAGGCAGTGGTGGAGGATTAGTTGGCCAAGATAATTATTAGGCGGTGAGTGAGTGGAGAGGCAGACCCAATTTTCTACTTGAGTTGAAAGCCATTTATCTCTGGCTAGTGAATTTACAGCTAACTAGCCCCGGACTGATTGAAACATCCGCCCACCTTCCCCGGTTTATCATAGGTGCCCAGCCACCTCTTTTAGTACAATATATATAGTGTGGCTTCCACCGCAACTTTGTCTATCCCTCGGGCAGGGATCTGCTTATAGATGGTTGTGCAGGGCGGATTGATATTGGTTCTATGGTCGAGGGTGCATCAGTCTTTGGTTACCACCAGGTCTTTAGTCAGCCTTGTCCTGATTTATTCACTTGATATAGATTGCTAGATCTAAAGAAATTAATAAGGAAACGAAGGCCACGCTCTACAAAACCCTGATTAGGCCCATACTGACTTATGGCTGTGAATCCTGGGTGTTAAGGAAAACAGATGAACAAAAGATTGCTGTTTTCGAACGAAGAATAGTGAGAAGGGTTTATGGGCCTATATGCGAAAATGGTCTTTGGAGAATAAGACACAATCGAGAGCTTTATGAAAAGTATAAGGATGTCCCAGTGGTGAGATTTATAAAGATAAGCAGGCTTCGTTGGGCTGGCCACGTTCAAAGGATGGCAGATGATTGTATCCCCAAGAGAATAATGAGCTATGCGCCGGTAGGCAAAAGGAAGAGAGGGAGACCCCGAATGAGATGGTTGGACCAGGTTGGAAAGGATGCAGTGCAGCTGGGAGCGTTAGGCTGGTGGACGATGGCCAGAAATAGAGAAGAGTGGGGAAGGTTTCTTCTGGAGGCCAGGGCCCGAACTGGGCTGTAGCGCCGAGGATGTATGTATGTATAGATTGCTAGTTTCAAACATTCTTTGAGTTTCAATTAATGAGGTAATTATTTTCCTAAAACTCTTAAATAACCTCACTATTATTGAAATGAATAGTCGACTGTTAAATTTTTATAGGTAGAAATAATCGGGAGTATGTCATTTAAAAATCAACAGTCTTAGAAGGACTCGAACGAGTCGTAGACCATATTTTTTTCGTCTTTGAATGCAGATGGTATAGTTTGGGTGTATTTCTTGATATTGCGCAAGATTTGACCATGTATTGCAATCTTAAACAGTCATTGTATGACGTTGTTTCCGTATCCGTTTCCCAATTGTTATTCAAGTTCTTCAGTGTAGTCAGAGTCTCTAGTCTTTATAGTAATTATAACTATAAAAAACAATATAAT
Source organism: Piezodorus guildinii (assembly GCA_023052935.1). Taxonomy (NCBI): domain Eukaryota; kingdom Metazoa; phylum Arthropoda; class Insecta; order Hemiptera; family Pentatomidae; genus Piezodorus; species Piezodorus guildinii. Next base: position 86,099,482 of record CM041293.1, read on the forward strand.
GAAGTTATACTTACACACTATCAAAAGAGAAAATATAATTTATCATCCAGCCATGTGTGAACCCTGGAAGTGGCATGCAGGACTCCCTCCTCCTATACTAATTATTCCAACCCCGGTTTGCAGTAATTAAGAAGAAGTTCCTTTTTGCTATGAACCCCTTTCTGAGTGCAAAAAGGGCTGTCAGTGGGGATCTAAACTATATTCACCTCGTTATATAGAGGCAAAAAGCGAAAATGAGAAGGGGAAGTCCCCGAGGTTCATTTCCAAAATCTACAGTCTGTTACTAATTGTTTGCCGCAGTTCAATGTTCCGGCCCTGTTATGGTTCTTGTGCAATATTAATCTTGCTTTTCGGAATAAATAAAAAAATAAAAAAAATCTCCAAATTCCAGGCAACAAGTAATGATCCTGGTATTGCGGACTGGTAGATTGATGATTAATTGAAACGAAAGTTGACAGAAAATCTAGGTTCTAGCGACAAATGTATAATAAATAATATTCCCTATTACATTTCTGATTGGGAAACGGTCCAACAAATTTTCAGCCCGAGCAACACCAACAGAATGCTTGTTTCATTTTTAGGAGTAAAACCAATATAACTCCTTAGCTGTAGGTCACATAAATAAATGTTATGTAACAAAAAATATACATACATCAAGGCCTCCTCTAAAAGCTTCCGCCATTTGGCTGTATCTTTTGCTGCAGCTTTTCAGTTCCTAACGTCCAGGAGAACACGTGCATCCGTTGCGACGGAGTCAGCCCAACTCACATTTGGCATGCCCGATATTCGTTTGCCGTAAAGCGTCTCAACCAATGTCTTCTTAGGAATCTGACTCTCCTTCATCCTCGTCACGTAACCCACCCATCGGGGTCTTCCAATTTTAATCCACTTTATTATATCAGGACTGTTAAACAACCTTGAGATTTCCTGGTTCTTCCTCCTTTTCCAGGTATCTCCAGGCTAAAAATTCTTCTTTATATTTTCCTCTCAAAAAAGTGAAGCATGTTCTCACTGGTTCCGGTGAAGGCCCAGGCCTCTGATCCGTATGTAAGAACCGGACGAACCAGAGTCTTAGATAAACCTATCTTGGTCTTGTTTGAGAGGTGCCTGCTTTTAAAGTAATTTTCTATCCTGAAATAGGTTCGATTTTCTGCTGTAGATAAACGAAACTTTTTACTATTTCAAATCTGTAACAAACAGTATAAAAAAATATATTCTCGACTTAAATTCTGACGATGAAAATGTAGAAAGTGGCAAATCTGAAAAATTTAGGCAAAACGAGATTTCATTTAAAACAAAATAGCTCCTAAACAGTAGGTCCTAGCGACAAATATTATGTACGGAAGGAACTTCAATGCGAGCAACCTCAACGCAGCTTTTTAGACACGGAGCGTGCAACTAAAGCCCTAACACTTAATACGACATAATTGTCTTTGCAAACAATTGTAGAAATCTACAATTTAATTTACGCTTCCTACAAGAAGAGTTGGGAATGATAAATATGGAAATAAATACAAGCAAAACCCAGATCATGAGGATAGGTAGATAAAGCGAGCAGGGAGATCGATTCGTAAGACTAAATAACACAAGGTTAGAGCAAGTGCGGGACTTTAAATATCTCGGTGCTCACCTTACTGACCATGGCTGGATAGATGGTGAGATAAATCAAAGAATAAAAGCCGCCAGCAGATGTTTTAGTTCCCTCAAGAAAGGATTCATCGGTAAAAATGAAGTGTCAAAAAACACTAAAACCATAGTATATAAAAATATTTTCTTACCGATTCTCTCATATTCCAGTGAATCTTGGACTCTAACCAAAAAGCACAAGAGTCAGCTACAAGCGATGGAGATGAGGTACCTAAGAAGAATGGAGGGGAAGACTAGAAGAGACCGAGTGAGAAACGTAACAATACGGTCAAATCTGGGACTTCAGCCTGCTCTAGATATTATTAAAGATCACCAACTGAGATGGTTCGGCCATGTTTCCAGAATGGCAGAAAACCGAGTAGCAAAGGCTGTATATGAGACAAGGATGGAAGGTCTAAGACCAAGAGGAAGACTTGCGAAGGCGCGATTCAGGAAGCCTTTGACAGAAGGGGTCTGGAATGGAGAAGGAGAAGAAGGTTGGTTCAGGAGAGAGATTTATGGATTAAGCTCTATAAAAAGGGTGCTCACACCGTTGGCGGTGGAAGAGTTGAGGATTAAGAAATAATTGATATTTACAAGCCCATCATATACATCAAGTAAATGTGACGGACATTGTTATCTGAACTGAAATACATGCAGGGACGCTTCCCATTGGCAGCACTCTAAAAATATTGTAACCTAGAAGGTCTCGGGGTCATCTAATCTTCAGACGACTTGGAGGATTATCAGGAATCGAAGTAGAAGAAAGGATTGAAACGATTCGATTAGAGTGAAATGGAGTTTTTCATGAAATGATTGATACCTGGATCGGCCTAATTCGGTAACATACAGGAGATTAAAGTCTTTATGGATCAGTTTATTCGTGACAAAGTAAGAAGCGTTAAGGATTTTGGATTGTAAGGATGGGATAGGAGAAGAATTCGATGGTTCAGTTGAGCCCTATAGCTCTACTGCTTAAGTCCTTATCGGTCTTATAATGATCACACAAATAAGTCTTTTGTAATTAAGTAGTCGAAAACGTCGGCAGTTTCTTTTCTATTCAGTCTTATATGGGGATTCCAAGTTAGAAGTTTGTTAAGATGGAGTCCTAGGTATCGAAACTGTTCAACAGGGGCTAGTGAAGTGTCATTAAAGGATACTGTAGTGCAGGAAGTCATTGGTTTACGGCGAAGAGTAAGGGTATTATATATGTCAAAAGTGTAAGAAATTTTATTGCTATTGTATATCAAGAACCAATATTAAGGACATAATATTTAAAAACAAACCTAAAGCTTTGTTGTGTGATAACTGTGAAGTGCATAAAGAGTAAATGTCTGGGAAAGAAACTACCTAGCGGTAGGACTTCAATGTTAATTTATGTTAGTAGGTCCCGAGGCCATCTTTTCGCCTCGGAGAGTTTTCAGGAATATATGGGAATGACAAGTTGCTGACAAGGGGATTTGTGAGGTAGGAAATACGGACCATAAGAGGCATATCTACAAAATTAAAAATAAAAAATTTTTCCTGTTTTTGATTTTTAATATTTTTATTTTATTCTTTTCTTATAGGTAATTATCTTATATAATTGTTTGTATTTGACTTGAAATATTGTATTTGTATTATTAGGTTAGGACCAAAATAACCTTTATGGTTGAAAAGCCTTTATGTTACAAATAAATATTTCTGGATAAACCTACTAGAAATGATTTTATTGTGAAGGAATAAGGAGCATTTATAATGGAAAAATATTAATTAAAAATTTTATGATGATGATATTTTTTAGTATTCTGGTGTCTCAAAGTTTTAATCATATTAAAAAATTACAATGAGAATAAAAAAAAAGTTTTAAAGTTAAAATCTTGATACGGTAAAGGAATAACGAAAGAACTTAATATTGAACTTATTTTAAAATGTTTAACTAAATTTATTATTTACTCATGTTAACCATAAATTTTTTTAAATTAAATTTTATTGATGTTTAGAACTTTACTTAATAAAACTGCTATAAGAAAATTACAGATATAGGCGTGAAAAGTGTTGTGAAGAAACTAGCAAGCGGGATTACTTCAATGTTAATTTAAAATAGTAGGTCCCGAGGCCATCTTTTCTTCAATCGTCTCGGAGATTTGTCATGAATATGTGGAAACGATATGTTGCAAAAAAGGAGATTATTGTGGGTAGACAGTTTGGAATGAAAAGAGGTATATTTCATATATATTTCCGGGATCAGTCTGCGACGAATGGATTATTAAGGTCATGCTGGAAGATTCCATTTGTTACGAAATAAGGAGCATTGAGGTTTGGAAAATATTAATTCAAAATTGATGACCGTATTAGTCCATGATGGTGGTATATTTAAATCTGATTGTATTCCTTCAAGTTAGTCTTATTATAAGTTATGAATGAAGTCCATTCATAAGTAGGAAAAAACCTTTGGGCCGCGCAGATGCTCATCACCTTCTTACACCCAACTCTCTTTTTAATCCAGTTTTTAATTCCCCTGTAAGTTTCTTCTTCACTTTCATTTAAAAATATGAACGGAATCCAGAAAGCCGCCGGTCGGAATAATAAACGGAGCAAGTCAAGTGTGAAGTTAGGGATAACGAAGGGGAAAAGAAAGGCATAATAAATGTACTGGAAGGAAAAACTAATGACGGAAATAAAAAGGACGGGTGGGGGATTGTAGGAGAAAATGGAGAGAATCGCCTCAGTCTCCCATCCCTTTCATTTTTTTTTAATCTTTTTTTTTTCTTCTTTATTCATTTGAGATCTATACATTTTGCTCTATTTATATATTTTTCAAATAATAATTTTCTTCAAAGCAGCATTCAATAAAACAAAATAAGTGCTACACGTGGATTTGGAGATAAAATAAAGGAAACGGAAATAGAAAATTATTTTTCAACTTCAATATTTAATAAATGTAAACAGCTCTTTAAGTTTTTGAAGCCGATTTCGTGCTGAACGAGTTAAAATTTATGTTTTCAAGGTCATTCGTAATGAATATCAGGTAACATGAACCTTTCTGCACTCCTTAGAATAGGTTCGATTGGAAACTGATTCCTCATGAAAATAAGAGGAATTTGGTAGTAAGAACTAAAAAAAAAAAAAAAAAAAAAAAAAAAAAAACCTGTACCACTACAACCCATGAAGGGTCTTGGGCTCAGTACATATAGAGATTCGTACTGTTTCTAGGCCAACGGCAGTGCAATGAGGTGATTAGGCCTTAATCACGCTCAGCCGCCAGGTTTTTCCCCAATTAATTTGGGTACCCACTTTATAGAAGCTGGGTCTGCCCCAGGAGGGTCTCCATACCCTAGGGTCGCCCCCCGACTGAATTAACAGAATAAATAATATTTCTGCCACAGCCGGGATTCGAACCCAGGACCGGAGCACAGCAGACTAGTGCTCTATCCACTAGACCACGCCGCTCCTAAAAACCGTTTAAAATTAAAATTACAGTTAAAATATAAAAAAAATTGACGAATTCATAAACATTACTTAACGCAGTACCTTCAGATATATCTCGACAAATCATAACATACATATCTCAACAAAACGTATCAGAACATACTAACATACTAGTGGCAGAAAGTCAAAATACTCACAAGAAGAACGTTTTCTTTTTAAATGTCCAAAAAAGAAGTTGGGATAGGAAAACCTTAAACTGACTATAAGCTTTATTCACAAGCTGAATTTTTAAATACTAAAGGAAATTGTATGGATCTCATATACTTTTCATTTTCTGTTTTTACAACATTTGTGCCATTCGCTATTAGCATCAAAGTACATGATGATGAATAATTTAAGCGAATACAAAATTTCACATCAGTATTTCTTTATATATAAACAGTAACAGTCTTTATATTTATCACAATAAAAAAGAAAGAGCATACTTATATTATGTGTCTAAGTTGGTAGTGAGTGAGGAATTTTTATCTCTATCCTACTAAAATTTTTACTATGCAAATATAATAGGAAATCGAAATAAACAAATCTTTTGAAATTAAAAGTGGAGATAGTATACGGAAAGAATAAGTTAAGTCGATTTAAAATTCAATCAAATGCATCGAGAAATACACGCGTGGTAGATACAATTTTGATATCAGGCCTCATTCAGTTTAGCGGTGAAGTGAACTATTAAGAATCCATTCTTTGTTTGTTTATTTATTTAACGTCACTTAATGCTACTGTGGCTAATCGGGCGATGCTACAGTGGAAGTCCTAAATTTTGCCTATACAGGTTTAATTAGGATAAGGATCTTCTATGCACAGGCTCGGTACCACCTTTTTACGTCCCCTACGAAAGACGGCATAACTAAGGATTTTTTACTCCCATTTAAAAATCCTAGGACTACCTGCGGGTTCGAACCCGTGACCTTTGGCATAGGAGGTTGTTATGCTAACCACCCAGCTACAAGTGATCCCTTAATTCTAAGATCTTTTTTCATCGGTAGATGTATTTAAAAAATCTCTGATTAATTATTACAACGGACGTAAGTCGGGTGTTACGCGCACTAGATTTTTCACAATACAGCTCTGATATCATTTAAATAATTAATTGCGTTTTGAGTCTTTGCTTAGGGTATAAATTCTTTACTATAATAAGAATTATTAAAGAAAGTAAAAAATATTTTCATATTATTTCATGTTATTCTTGAGGTCAGATGGCCACGGCAGTAAAATAGGTATTTAAAATGTAATAGTCACAACATGATAATATTTATATCTCTATTATATAAATACGTTAGTCCTATGTCAGTAAACGAAATCTCACCTAAAAACGAAGTTTCAAGTTTTGATTTTATTAAATCCATGTTACAGAACTCGAAACATGGATCAAAGAGGTACTTATTATAGAACAGGCAAATCTGATCAAGAATATGCAAAACTCAAATTTGTCATTAAAAAGTGAGGCGAAGTAGCCTCTCTCTTTCAACGCTTGGTAATCCTTATTTATTTATTTTATTTTTAACTTCATTCATTGATTTGCACCTGTCAGCAGTAGTGTGACAATCAGCAATTAGGATGAAATAATAAACAAAATAATGACATGTAAGGCATGAGGAAGAATCTTATTAAAATGATTAAATAAATTAATTTTATCCCCATTAATCATTGTTTGATAAAGTCATTCTAAGGGGACGTAAAAAGGGCGTCCCGATCATGTGGAATGTCAGGCACTCGTTATAGATATCTATACTAATTAAACCTGGGTAGACAAAATTGTAGCATCGTCCGATTAGCCACAGTAGGATAAAAGTTAAGTTGAATGAATAAAAAAGACAAAAAAAAAAACCATTTAATACATATTTAAAGTCGATTTAAATGTTTAAATATGACATAAACTGCATTACCTAATGCTTCTAGAAAATTAAACTGCAAACAACGGGAAACAAGGAACCGCGTTCTCAAGTTCATCAAAGAAATGGACTGGTTCTAAACAAAGACACAATAGTTCGTGCAAGTACAAGAAAAGCAAAAAGATCGAAGGAGACTGGAGGAAGGATGCAATGAATAGAGCATTGTCCCAGTATCATTGTCCAAGTTAAAACAAATCATTTTAAAGGAGGGAGGCTCAAAACATTGGACTTTACAACATTAGGAGTTAAAAGAAGAAAGCATTACTTCATATAAGAAAACTATTCTATTCATAGTTCTATACATGCTTTTGTAATTAATTTAAATATATATATCCCGTTTTTTAATGTTGTAAACTTGTATGTTTGTTTTTTTAAGTCAATAAATACGTGCATAATCATAGTATTTAATCTAGTGATAATGATAGCAAAATGCATACTTCGAAGTAAATTTTAGGTATTAGATTGATTTAAATGGGAGGTAGATAATTTGTTTATTAATTTAACGTCACTTTATGCCACTATCGACGATGCTACAGTGGGAGTCCTAAATTTTGCCTATCCAGGTTTTATTAGGATAGGATTTTTAACGAGTACCTGTCATCGCACAGGCTCGGGACCACCTCTTAACGACCTCTCGGAAGGATGGCATAACTTAGGATTTTTTACTCCCATTAAAAAATCCTAGGACCACCTGCGAGTTTTAGATAGATAGTTTTTCTAGTACTATATTTTAATTTACGAGAAACCATTCAGGTATAATATATAAACTAGTCAAAAGAAAAGAACGATGGAAATGTGAATTGTGCAGTAAGAGTTCCGAAACATAAGATATTAAGCTAAACATAGACTCATACTTTTTTCTCTAATTTTGTTCTGAATATAATTTTACGCCTGAGATCAATAATGAGTGTCGAATCAGCTTGATATTTAAGGCGGTAAATGTTTCTAAATTTCTCCTTACCGTTCAAGAGGTGCATCTGTACCAACGAAGAGAAAAATGCTTTTTTTTCTTTTAGCACTGGGTGAAGTAATCAAACATAATCGTTTGGAACAGATTTAAGATTTAATAAGTGTTGAAATATATAAAAATGAATAATCCAGTAAACATAAACAGGATTATTTTAAAGGAAACTCTAAATTCTGCATTTTTTTCAGGAAACCTCAAATTATATCCTTCTCAACGTATATATCGACTATAGCCAATGAGTTGCAAATCTAAATAATAATACTAAAATATATACAAATATAAATAATCTCTTTTCCTCCGAAAACCGTGACCTTTGACTTCTTCATTATATTTCAACTTTTTGAAATATCCTCATTTCCAAGACATTTATTCCAATCTTAAGAATTCCAAAGCAGGAAAAGTTTTATTAATAATTGGTCCTGATAAAATATTTAATATTGGCAAGGAATGATCAATAGCGGGAGACAGTGGGCGAGGAGAATAAGTTGGGATTGAGAGAGTGGCAGTGGATAATCTTCTGGAGCTCTAGATACTTAAATTGAATTACTCCCTTTGCTAAGTTGGTAATGAAGTAGCCCTCTCGGAGTGTAGCGGTCCGCTGTCGGCTTTTAAATGGGATCCACTCCGCCCAGATTTAACTTTTGTCCTCCCTCTCAAATCTTACCGGCTAACTTTCAATTGCTTTTCCTTCCCTGCAATCACGGCTTTCTCATTGCTCCAACAGGTAATTGTCTTGTCTTATTAGATTATCAACAAAAATAAAGTTGAAGATTGGTAGCTACTTTTGGAGAAACGGGTTGAGCTTGAAAAAAAACTTGAGCACATATATAGGAAGAGTGAAAACGTTTTAGTTCATTATTACTTTAACTTACCGTTTACCATTGGATTGTAAAATAAGTTATAGAGTTTTTAGTGATGATTTCAATAAAAAATTCTTATTAAATTTAGTAAAGGAAAGTATTGCAGGTCGTGAAAATTTTCGAATTCCAGTTTTGAACGGAAATACACGTTTTCCCTGAGTCCAATTAACTCGAAAAAGAGGTCTGTGTGTGTGTAGTAACTCCCGAGCAAAAACGCAAAAGTCCTATGAAACTGAAATTTGAGATTTTGATCTGCCACATGTACCATATTTTAGGACATGTTTTAGAATTAAGTCATCATCAACAGTTACAGGACGATCCGAGCGCTTTGCGTCTTCGAAGTCAAATATTCCGGTTCTGAATCGAAAAACCACTTACAAAATTATGGAGTTTAGTTGACCGTTGAGAATATATCTGAGGAAGATGGTTGGGGTGCGGTCATCAGAAAGAAACACACATTAAAAAGTACGTTTCGGCCTACATTGTGAATATTCTTCAGGGCTCTGAGAAACAAGACAACAATCAATGTAATTATAAACTTAATATTACGTTTGGTATATAATAATAATATTTTGGCAGTATTATAACATGGAAACAAACCTTAAATAAAATGTAAAATGATAATAAGATGACAGCTATAAGGTATGGAAGTAAAAAATATTAAGATGATACTATTTCAATAAGAATATTTAAAGAGGAACTAAGCAAATAATTAAATGTTAAAAGAATAATTATTTTTTTTTTAAATATGAACAATTTAAGTGATGTGTGTATATGACGGAAATATATAAAAAAACATAGTAAAGAACATAGGGAGTATATAAAAATAACATAATTATTAGAAGCGAGAAACAATATGAATGAAAACAAAAAAAATATTGCTTGTTATCTTGTTTCTCTCAGCCCTGATGAAGGCCCACAATGTAGGCCGAAACGTTGGCACACAAGCAAAATAAGTACTGCTTTTTAATGGGTGTTTCATTTCAGATGACCACGCCCCCAACCATCGTCTTCATCTAAGAAACCACTTACGGACTGTGCTTTCTTCTGTGGCATCATATACACACTTCAGATTTTGGTAACCGTATGTGAGGCGTATATTTTTTTTCGGAAATAAAAAAATCATTAAATGAGGAAAATGATTTTTTTTCTCTTACATTTTGAGCAAGCAAAATAACAACTAAAGATAAGGAATCTCGGTTGAAACTAATGTAAAAAAACGCTGCTAATTATTACACAATGGTTTATTATTTCCAAATAACAATATTAGAGTATAACTGTTTATATGGCTGTTGATAGGCAATTAAGTAATATGAAAAGCACTAATTCAAAGCATCATATCATAACACTACCACTAATTTCAAAACGCAATATCTAGGCTAGTTGTTAACCAAATTCAATGATTCTTTTTTCATTTGGTCCAAAATTAAATTCTCTATCAAATGTCATTAAAATTGTTTGGTATTTATTCATATATTTATTAGGAGAAACGGATTTTTTTTTTAATTCGTTATTCGGATTCTACCCATCTTGAAATGTAAGCTCTCAAATTTTGAACAGAGGCATTTTTTTTTGGTCGATTACAAAGGTTGATTATTGAAAATAATAAACCAAAAGCATTTATACAGGACTGCGTTACTATTTCATTTTCTTTTCTTTCGATTTTCATTCAAATAATTCAAATAAAATTTCCTGATTCCAGAAAACCTTACATTTTATCTTTATCAGCAATAATAACCGAGTTATCAGGAAATCACATCTCTAATAAGTTATGGCTTGACCATAAAAGATGATTATTTTAATTTTTATTTTATTTTTGCACTTTGTTCATCGCGTTGTCTGGATCACGAAATTTTTTTCGATTTTTCTCTATCTTCAATAATAACATATTTTTGGTGTAATTATATCTATTATAATCTGTCACTTGATTATACATATGATTGCTTATATACATAGGTGAGATTTCAACGAAAATGAATTTTTTCTCTTACATTTTGAGAATGCAAAATAACAACTAAAGATAAGGAATCTCGGTTGAAACTAATGTTAAGAAGCACTTTAACTAATCTTTTTTTTAGAACATGTAAACTTTATGCACCAACTATTGTGTCCAAATGGACTTATTAGAACCTTACACCATGACCTGCGTATCCCATTTTTCCTTGATCTTATCCCATCCAAATTCTCAATCTTCCATGAGAAGCTTATTCACCTTCCTAAACCCTTGGCACACTCCCTATCTAATTCCAAACATCCATATAACACTCCTCGTAGGTTGAAGCGGCAGTGGCTCAGAGATCTCTTGTAAATATGCCATTGGAGTGCTGGCAATGGCTGGCTTCTCCATTCATGCTCTGAGTATATGTGGCTCTAGCGACCAGTGACGCGGCTGAGTGAGAGACGCTGAGATCTCCTGGCATTGTGCCTCGGGATCTACTAGTGGATCTCGGGGATCGATGCGGTGATCCCAGGGGCAGTTTGTAAATATTGTAAATAGGAACGAATGAGATGAAATTTGTTATTATTTTCTTTATATATATTACTTATTCTATTTTATACACATATATCTTTTCTTCTTTATTATTCTTGTATTTTTTTTTATCTTTTATTTATATTTCTTGTAATTATTTTTTTTTATATATATTATTTATTTATTTTATTTTATATATATATATATATATATATATATATATATATATATATATATATATATATTTTTTTTTTTTTTTTTTTTTCTTTTTTATGATGTACATATGGGATGAATGGTTTCTTCTAGCTGTATTACTCATTGCCCCAGTAGGCGGCAGATTGTATCATCTCATAATAAATAAAAAAAATGGACTTATTGGTGCAACATTACATTATTATATTGTTGTTCTCCCATCACCGGAAGAACTAGGATAATGTTAAAAGTATTTTGATGATTCACTTCACTAGAGTTTTTTTGTGAAAGTTGGAATTGTTGATTTTTAATTGTAGAGTCCGGATGATGGGAGTGCGATGTCGAAACGTTGATTTGATGGATAAATAATAAATAAAGTATTTGGAAGAAATATATCAGCCCTGGTATCTACATCTAACATTAAATTATTAATTTTATACTGTTCTCTAAAATGGCTTAGACGATTTTAATCAAACTTCAATTCAACAGTAATTAATATCAGCTAGGTATTTTCCTCATTAAAAAACTTATCTCTTAATGGCTCTTTCTTGTTTTAAAAGTAGTTTATCCAAAGTTCTTTTAATTTTGTTTCATTGAAATAATTAAGCAATCCTTATTTTTATTAATAGTAGAAGAAGGGTAAATGTGAACCAGGAAAGAGTTTGACAGTTGAGGAGAAGGAACAAACAAAATATATACATTGTTATTTTTAATTATTATAATATAACAACAAAAAATTGATATAGATGTAAGGAATATCGCCGGAAAGCTAAATATTGAGAAAAAAAAAATTAGTGCCAAATAAAAGCCATGTATTGTAAAAAACAAATATACTCCTAGTGATTGTTGTATTTGATAATTTTTACTTGTATGCATTTTATATAAATTTATTAATACTCTTTTGTATCGTTCCAATTTTAGTATATGTACCGCCGAAGGAACAGCTGATGCGCTCGATGATAACAGTCATACGTTACTTCGTCTCTCAGATTTTTGCTCTTTTCAGTAGGAATTCGCTTGAGTTCAGTCTGGAAAACATCACTAGACTTCAAGAAAACCACAGCAGTGAATATTGGAGAAATATCGGTAAGCAAAGTTATAATTTACTTTGTACAATCACGAAAAGTGAAAGGAGGGTCACTGATCAGCTGATCGCCGCTAGCTCGGCAAGCTCGGGCTTGCTTTTCTTTAACTTATCTTTCTTTTATTATTCTTCCTTCTCATTCTCATTTCATTATTTATCTATTATTATTATTTTTTTTATTTTTTTTTTATTTTTTTTTTATTTTTTTTTTTTTTATAAATGAGATATTTTCATCAAGTTATGTCCTCAAAAGCTACAAGTAAAAGATCTAGATCTGCAGGTTCAAACTCGTCTCCTACGAAACAGAGACCTCGCCGTGAAAATAATAAAAAGATGATTCCACCAGCGACCGCTTCAGCTACCTCTTTAGGATCTGAACCACAGCCCAGCACATCATCACAAGGAATGACTGATGAATCGCCGTTCTTTACACCGAACCCATTTCAGATCCTCCAAAATCAAAATGAAAAAGAATCCATGGAATCTTCTCCTATACCCAGGGAACCACAACCTCCACCAATTTTTGTTAAAAATATTAAAAATTTTCAACTACTTTGTGCGCATTTAAACAAATTAACCGATCCTAATAGTTATTCATGTATAAGTAGAACCAGTGATACTAAAATATCCCCGACTACCGCCGAAAGCTACAGAAAAATAGTAAAATATCTGAGTGAGACCAAAGCTGATTTTCATACCTATCAGTTGCGCCAGGAGAGAGCTTTAAGGGTTGTAATTAGAAACCTACACCCTTCGACACCAGTGACAGCTATCAAAGAAGAACTGACGGAGATAGGCTATAAAGTGCGGCAAGTCACCAATGTCCTAAAAGATAAAATTCCAATGCCTCTATTCTTCGTGGACTTGGAACCATCAGCAGGAGTTGAAAAAGTTTACGACCTCAATAGATTGTACTATACTAGTGTAAGAGTTGAGAAACCTTACACTAAGAAAGAAATAGTGCAGTGCCATAATTGTCAGGCATATGGTCATACGAGAACTTACTGCCACCACACACCACGCTGTGTGAAATGCGGTGAGCAACATAAATCAGAAGAATGCACAAGATCAAGATCAACACCCGCTGTATGTGCTCTGTGCCTCGAGGACCACCCGGCTAACTACAAGGGATGTCAAATCTACAAGAACCTCAAAAGCAGATACCAAAAACCTCAGAATCAAGATGAAACAGCTGAGCCGATCAGAAGCAGAAGACAACCTTCAAAAACAATTGATTCCAATGTAACATTTGCCCATCTACTTGGAGGTGGGAACCATAACAAAGAGACCCTGCCGGAACAACGCATACTTCAAAATCCTGAACCCATTCCACAACCACATATTCCTCAAAATTTAACCAATCATCAAAAACCTCATCCGAATCAAATTTCTCATATTCCTCCTCCATCAAATGTCACAGACCTTACAAGTTTGATGACATCCTTCATCACTGAAATCAAATCCCTTGTTATGCCGCTAATATCACTACTTACTAATCTCGTATCAAATTTAATCCCATCCTTAAAAAAACCTTAAATGACTACACCTAACTCCTTATCCATTCTCCTATGGAATGCGAATGGTGTTAGAAATCACACTGACGAACTTACAGCTTTATTGCAAGACAAAAACGTTGATGTAGCACTTATTACTGAAACTAGACTAACCACTAAACAGTTCTTTAAAATACCTCAATACGTAACATACCGTACGGACCACCCAGACGGAAAAGCCCATGCCGGTACTGCTGTTATTGTGCACCAGTCCCTCTCCCACCACATACTCCCACTCCCCTCCTTTGATTTCCTACAATGCACCGCCATAGTAATCAAGACTTTTTCTTTTCCGATCACCCTCGCATCAGCGTACTGCCCTCCTAAACATTCCATTTCCAACATTCTATTCGAATCCTTCCTCAATTCCTTAGGAAACCACTTCATTCTGGGTGCAGACATGAATGCTAAGAACCAACAATGGGGTTCCAGGTCCACGAATTGTCGTGGGCGAAATTTACAGTCTGCACTCAACTCTAGACATTTCAACCTCCTGCCTCCTGATTCCCCTACCTACTGGCCAACTGATCCTAACCGTAATCCTGACATCCTTGACTTCTTCATCCACAGCGGATTAGGCTCCCTAAACATGTCGGTGACTCGCCTTGATGAACTGCCCTCTGACCATAGTCCATTGTTCCTTAAAGTATCCCTAATTCCTATTCCTAAACCCACCCCACCATCATTTATCAGAGGACCAGTAAACTGGGACCTTTTTCGCCAAATCCTGACCAGTGATATTGACCTCGGAGTGAAACTCAAAACTCCAGATGACCTTGACGATGCCGTAAACTCCTTCACCATCGCTATTCAACAAGCTGTTTGGACTGCCTCCTCTCCCAAGCACTCCCAGATAAGTCATAACCAAAATCATTTACCACAACACCTCATAGACCTCATCCGCACCAAACGACGATCCAGATCCTTATGGCAACGCACCCGTCACCCCACAGATCGCCGCTCCTATAACTTTTATTGTAGACAATTAAAGAGGGAGCTGGCGACCTTCCGTTCCCAATCCTTTAGTTCCTTCCTGTCTTCTCTTTCAGCTTGTGACAATTCCCTATGGAATGTCACTAAGAAAATTCTAAAATCCCACCATATTTCCCATCCCCTCCGTCGTAGTAATGGCTCCTGGGCTGCGTCTGATGAAGACAAAGCCGAGGAACTTGCCAAATACGTTTCCGAAGTCTTCACACCTCATCCAGAATCCCATCCAAACCACACTGCAGTGGTGGAAGAGTTCCTTCAGTCTCCAATCCCGCTTTCATTACCTCCTAAAGCAGTTAATCCCTCCGAGGTCAAATATCTTCTCCGAAAACTTGCACTCCGTAAATCTCCTGGATACGATCTCCTCACTCCTCAGATTCTCAGACAGCTTCCATCTAAAGCCGTTATATTTCTTACTTATATTTACAACTCCATTCTACGCACTACTCATTTTCCTCTCTTATGGAAACATTCCACTATAATTCTCTTCCTAAAACCAGGTAAACCTCCTAACACAACGACATCATATAGACCTATCAGCCTACTCCCAATCCTTTCAAAAATCTTTGAAAAAATCCTCCTCAAACGAATATTACCTTTATTAGAATCCCACACTATTCCTTCCCATCAGTTTGGATTCCGTTCCCAACATTCAACCGTTCAGCAAGGGCTCCGAGTCGTTGACCATATTTCCTCCGCCCTTGAGAACAAGGAGTACTGCTCGGGTGCATTTCTGGACATAACGCAAGCATTTGACCGGGTGTGGCACCCGGGATTACTCTTTAAGCTCAAAAACCATTTACCCCAATCCCTATACCTAGTCCTCCGATCCTATCTATCAAACCGCTCCTTCCGAGTTCGCTGTGGTGCAGAATATTCCAATTATTATCCAGTCGAATCCGGTGTTCCTCAGGGCAGTGTCCTTGGTCCTTTCCTTTACAATATATACACGGCTGATATTCCTGTTTGCCCTAATACCTTCCTAGCAACGTACGCTGATGACACAGCTATTCTATCCTCTCACTTAGATCCCGAAATTGCATCTATAGGCCTCCAAACGCACCTTTCTCAAATTGAAGACTGGTGTAACAACTGGAGAATCAAAGTTAATCAATCTAAATGCAAACATGTCACCTTTACCCTTCGAAGACAATCCTGCCCTCCAGTTCTCTTTAACTCCGTTCCGCTTCCTTTCTCCGACACAGTCCGGTATCTTGGCTTCCTTCTGGACAAAAGACTAACTTGGAACCCGCATACTAGACTTAAACGACAAGAACTTAATCGACGATTTGGACAATTATACAGACTACTGAACAGAAATTCTAAATTATCTATCGAGAACAAACTGCTAATATACAAGACAGTACTGAAACCTATCTGGACCTACGGACTTGAACTGTGGGGGACAGCCAAATTTTCTAACATCAAACGCATTCAATCCTTCCAATCAAAAGTCCTCCGAACAATAGTTGATGCTCCTTATTATGTATCCAACCATACCTTACACCGCGACCTAAATATTCCATTTATTTTAGACCTTATACCATTAAAATTCTCTAAATTCCATCAGAACCTTATCCATCACCCTAACCCCCTAGCTCAATCCTTATCCAGCTCTACACATCCTTACCATCCTCCTAGAAGGTTGAAACGGCAGTGGCCTCGAGACCTCTTGTAAAATGTATATTGGAGTTCTAGCATTGGCTAGATTCTCCACTCACGTGCTGTATGCTTGTGAATTGTATATAGGTATGAGTGACTTTTGTATATATTTTATTGATTTTGTTTTGTATATATGTATATTGTATTATTATTATATAAATTTATTGTTTTGTATATATCGTGTGAATGTAGTATGAATGTTGTACTTCATCACTATTAAAAATGTCCTAAATTGGACAGATTGTAATATTGCACAATAAAGAATTGTTTTCTATCTAAAAAAAAAAAATACTCTTTTGGATTTACAAAATTTTAATGAGAAGTACGACGAGACATGATCTAGTTATAGTTCACTTTGATGTAGGATGCAGAATGCAAATTTTACACGAGAAAGCTTTCATGTGCTTTTTTCTCAGTATGAATTTCTGTTGAATGAAACATTTGCTCGTTACAAATGCATAGACACTGAATTTTAACGACCTTCTATTTCTGATCTTTGCCATTTTTTAAAGCATATTGTAAATGAAGAAAATTAATGACCATAATAAGAACCAAATTCTAATACAACGAAAATTGTTTTTTCTGATAGAATAAAATAAAAAATAAAAAGCTAAATTATATATACTTTAATATTAATATTATAAGATATTATTTAGATGGATTATCAGAGCTCAGTCTATATTAGGTTAACAAACTTAGTTTTAAATATATAATATCAAACTCCTCCCGCATCCAATCCTTGCAATCCAAAATCCTACGAAAAATCCTCTATGCTCCTTACTTTGTAACTAATAAACTCATCCATAGAGACCTAAATATCCCACTGGTTGCAGACTTGGCCCGCGATAGATACACCTCCTTTAATTCCAAACTACCTGCCCACTCAAACCCGCTTGTCCGTAACCTCTCATCTACATCTATTCCTGGTAATCCTCCGAGGCGCCTGAAAAGACGGTGGCCTCGAGACCTGCTCATGAAATAAACTTTGAAGTACTACCACTGGGTAGATTCTTTACATGTCTATTCATGCCTGTTATTGTAATTCAGCCATTTTACTTATTGTATTTGTATATACAGTTGTGAAAAACACTAAAATATATTATAAAAAAATAAAAAAAATATATAAAACTCGAATAAACGTCAAATTTCCTCCAAATACTGTAACACTGAAGACAATAATTAACTACCCAAAGTTCGAATAGCACTTTGGAAAGTGAAGAAAGAAAATTAGTTTTGGGGCCATTAAACACGGGCTGACAGAGGCGCAGGTGCTGCTGAAGCCGGCTGTAAAATATAGTCGAAACCCCAGGGTCGAGAAAAGTAACTCTTCGGCCACTGAGAAAGGTTCTTATTGTCCGCACCTGTTTTCTGCCACTTCTAACGCTAGCTATATTCCTATCATTAGACACGTTTCCAAACTTGATTGTATAGTTCATATTTTATGTCTCTATTCATCACAAAACTGAATGATACCACTATTCAAGTATGAATAATGTAAATCTAATAGTGATAATAATTATAATGAGTTTCGATTGGGATTAAAATAATGCGATTTTATGCAGAAAATGGCCCTGGGGTGTTTTAAAGGAAGAAAAAATAATCCTTAGTTATCGTTCTTCGGACGGAACGTAAAATGATAGTCCCACCCTAGGCACTCGCTAAAGATTCATAAAATAATTCAAGCTGGATAGACAAAATTAAGTACCATAAACGAATAAACAAATAACAGCACGATTCCACCATAATTCTTTCAAGTCAAAATCTTTGTTTTCTACAATCCTTTTTCCCAATTCAAAACTGATTTTTGATAATTAATAATAATGCAATTATAACTTAAATGATATTTGAAAAACAAATATTGTCAGTAAAATAATTTAAAGAGTTATACTTATAATGCAAGCTCATTATTGTGATAATTATGCCTATCATTCGACATATTCATCAAATGATGAGACTGTCTATCATAAATATGATACTTGGTTGTTAGCACTCTTAAATAATTTAATATTTTTGATATCAAAATTCCCATCTCAGTTAATTACGGAAGGTTAATATATTAAGATTTTATTATGTTTCTTAATAAATTAATTGAGCTATCTGAGAAAGTGAAATCTAGAAAGACGTGAACAGTAACGTAGCTCAGTCTTTCTAGATTTCAATAGATTAGTAAGCAGTGCTTCAAATAATTCAGTACTTAACACCGTGTTATGAGTGAGCAATTTCTTTTAAACGAATTTCAGCATTGTTTCAAAAGTTAACAGGGTGCATACCTTCTGCATCTCTACAGCCAATTTATAGGATGCTAAAGCTCGCGTAAATCCATTAACATAATATTATATATATATAATCTGGTTACTTACATTTAGGCGAAGTACCAAAAAAAAAAAAAAAAAAAGAACAACACATGTATTGTCTCGTGCGAGGCGAACGAATGATACTGAACTGAATGGATGGGGTGATGCAATTTGGAGTTGAACGACTCACCAACACACTTGCACTCTGCGTTTAAAGTGCCTACTCATTAAACTGTGCTATTTTTTTTCTGGATCAATCGTCAATAGTCAAATTAAATCAGATGCACGTTATTTATTAATTGATGATGTCATGTCTTGGTACTTTCTGTTTATCGTTTCGATCATTGTTAATACGGCATAAACAAAAGTTATGAACAAAATAATTCATTAATTAAAAGAAAAAAAAAAGTGGCTAATGACTGGTTGGAAAAGGTGCTCATTACCCCACTTTGCCGCTGGTTCTTTCTTATTAAACTGGAGGAATACTTTATTCCTGGAAGCTTCGACCTTCTTTGCTACAGCCATTTTCGGCCAGAATTCCAGGAGTAATTTATAAGACATGATAGGAATTTAATGCGAATTGCAAATTACCCCCTCGGTTAATAATGAATTTAATCTGAGCCTTTTTCGACAAGGGGCCTTAGGATAGGGGGAGGAAATTTACGGCGAAATTAAGGTTGGGAAGTTGTTGGTTAGGGATGCGAAACATTGCCAGCCTTAAAGCCTTTTCTAGTAGCCTGCTCTCAGCCCTCTCCTATCCCCACATTCTTCTTATATACCCCCTCCCTTATCTTTGAATATTTAAATATCTTTAAGCCTAATTGTTAAGGGTTTTTATTGAGATTGTTTGTAAGGGGATTTCTTCTTGGTGCAATTACTTGTACCGGTCGTTCACTTAATAGTCTTCTGGATTTTTTAAAGTAGAATTTATGTAAAATTTAACTAAATGCACATTAAAATCTGGTAATAAATTATGACGTCATCGAACACAATGACACAATATGTATTCCTGGAGCTAATGATAAACAGTCATTGAATTATTTTATTCAATTGTTAATAGTTTATGTATTTGATTAAATATTTAAAAAAATATAAATTTATTATCTAGTTTAAGTTTATCTTTACGGAGAGAATGATTTAAGGAAAAGTTCTAATAGTTACAAAAAAAATTTAAAAACCTAATTTCTATAATAATTTGATTTATTTTAAATACTGAACCTCTGCAATCAATAAAAACAAAAAAATAAATAAATAAAATTATAACCTCCCCATTAAATTTGAAGACTTGCGTTTTAACAAACGTAGAACCCGAAAAGCAAATTAAAAAAAAAACTTCTTCCGTCAGCAGCTTTTCACAGAAATTCCTTCACTAATTTTATTTTAATTTAGAAGAATAATACCACGGCATCCAACAATGATCCCAACACTTAGACGTTAATACCAGCCTAATAAGATTAAAAAGGATTTAATTTAATAACTCAGTTATTTATAAAGATAAAGAAAAAATTGTATTGAGTTTTAGGATCAGGACACTACGAAAAAAAAATAAATAAAAAAAATGTAAATGTTGCCTATTTATACGCATATAAAGCTGTCATTATTGATGACTGAAATAAATGTAAGTTGTTTTTAGAATCAGGTTATTTTATTTGAATGAGAATCGGAAGAAAAAAAAGGTATTAATAAAGATTTCTATTATAAATTTTTTTCTACATTATTTTCAATAATTAACCTTCCTAATACACCAAAAAAAAAAAGAATAAAAAAAAAGCCTAACTCAAAATTTGAGGCCTTACGTTTCAAGATACGTAAAACCGGAATTAGGAATAAAAAAAAAAAATGTTTTTCATAATTAATATACAAATTATATTTCATAGAGATTTAAATTCGGTACAGAAATAGGATAGGTATATAGTTCTGAAATTCGCATTGTTAATACGTCATTTTTACTTGAATTATTTATTGTTCTTCATATCAGTTAATTGCCTATAAACAGCTATACTCTTGATTAGTTATTTGAAAATAATAAAGAATTGTGTAATAGTTTGTCCCGTTTCTTAGAAAAATAAGTGAGCTTTATAGTATTCAGTGAGCTGATATATTTCCTCTACAATTGATATATAAGAACGAAGAGGCTGATATGTTGGCCTAAATACAGTAGAATAAAATATAAGTATTCTTGTATTTATTTATTTATATGAACCCATATCCACTCCCTCTCTCTCTCTCTCTCTCTATATATATATATAATATATATATATATATATATATATATATATATATATATATATATATTGGAAAAGTAATTGATAGAAAACACACTATCACTCCTTTCTTCTTCTTCCAGTGGCACGACAGGTCGTGTAAGGCCCTTTGCCTCAAGGTGTAACCTCCTGGAAGATTATACTCACGTTTCACGATTATAAATCGTGATGACCCAACGCCTAATTTTGTGAGTGGCCACCATTTGGCTGAAGGGTCTCACATACCCGGGGGAGAGGCTGTGAGTGAATCACTCCTTTCTGCTGCACTAATATAATGGTCTATTAGTTTTAGAAAAATACGACTATAATAAGATTCTTGGTCAGTATAGAATTAACAGAAGCTGAAACTTCACACCCCCTACTGTTCAATAGATTATTTGAAACATGACTGTTGACGTTCCAGGGATGTACACCTTCATTCACATTTTTTTTTCTAGCTATGTTTTCATTGAAATCAATTACTTCATATTAAAATAACATTTTAAGGTCTAAGGTTCATAACTAACTGGTTTCATCGTCACAACTAAATATATTTGCATCGTGTAGAAATTATATTCTTCCACTCTCATTCTTTTTTCTTTTTTTTTTACTTTGTTATATTATCGTTTTTATCTTGCCATATTGTTGTTGTTCTCAATCATCCTCATCCATTATGTAATGGGTTTATACAGAACTTGAAATAAGTCACTTTTTATTTTTAGCTGTATGCTTATTATAAGTTGAGTGTAACGTTGTAATATGTTAAACATCATAAAAAAGAACTCTTAAACGATTTATATAATAATACATATAGATGCCCTTTTTTTTTAAACTACACAATGATTAAAATTGTTTAGTCTAATGATGACAAAAACTATTAAATTAAGTTTTCTGTTAGTGTAAGTTTTCCTTAAGATAACGGTCAGAATGGCATATTTTCAAGAAAATTCTCTTATCGAAACACAGAATAGAGGTTTTTTTTTGTTTTTTTTTAAACAAAATCCAATATCACTGATCTGTGGGCTAAAAATGCTTAAGTCATCGTCTTTATGAAAATGAGGTTTTAATGTTTTAAAATAAATACATGAATCATTTTTTGTTTGACTTTTTATTTTACTATAGAGAACAACCCCTTGATATCCCGACTAATTGTCCTTAATATAATACATCATAACCCAAAAATGTGTTGTTTTTTTAACAGGAAAATCAAATTTTGACACATCCTGTTCAACGATATCCTTTAATTATTCTACACTTATCACTATATCAAAATTATAAGTTCAACCAACTTTCGTATAAATTACTGTTATCAGAATTATTAGAACATGCGAAAATAAGCTTTGGGGCACAAACAACTATATATTCTTCCTTCCTCGAATACTTTTTACATAGAATAGTTTTTTAATATTTATTGGTATTTACAACTGTACAAGTAAATGTGATGAAAATTAAGAAAATACATGAAATACATGTAGAGACACCCATTGGCAACACTCTAAGAGTATAAACTAGAAGATCTCGGGCCATCTTCTTTCCAGACGCCTCGGAGAATTATCAGGAATCGAAGAGAAAGCAAGGATTGAAACTAGAGGGTTAGAGTGGGAATGAAGTTTGTCATGGAAGGAAGTCAGCAAAATATGGAATATTAAGGTCTTTATGGATGAGTTTATTCGTGACAAAGTAAGGAGCATTGAGGATTTTCCGAAGGATTTTGAATTGTAAGGATTGGATACGAGAAAAGTTTGATGCTTTAGTGGAGCTCTACTCCGTATGTCCATATCGGTCATATAAATGAGTCTTTTGTAGTTAAGTGAAAGGTTTGAACGTTTGTCCAGTACGTGTTAAAGGAATCGAAAACATCGAGCAGTTTCTTGTCGTTTTAATCTTGTATGAGGATTCCAAGTTAAACGTTTGTCAAGATGGAGTCCTAGGTATCGGATCTGTTCAACAATAAGTAGCGAGTGTCATTAAAGGATACTGTAGGGTAGAAAGTCATAAGTTTACGACGAAAAGTAAAGGTTATTTGGTGGGATTTGTTGGAATTAATTTTTATTCTCCAATTTTGACACCATATTTCAAGGTCTCGTAGATGGTATTGAAGAGTGTGAGAGGCAATAACTGCAATAAAAATCATTACATACTGATAAAACGCAGGTGTCATCAGCAAAGGTAGAAAGGAAAGTGTTAGGATGGGTTGGGATATCAGCTGTATAGACTGCGTAAAGAATGGGTCCTAGGATGCTTCCTTGAGGAACACCAGCAGACTGAGAAAAAAGGGAAGAATAGGAACCATCATGATTTACTTTAAAGGATCTATCAATGAGGTAGGACTGGATAATTAGGAAATATGTAGGAGGGAGAAATTGTCGGAGCTTGTAAATGAGCCCCGGGTGCCAAACTCGGTCAAAGGCCTGTTCTACATCGAGGAAGGCTCCCGTGCAGTACAATCCGCGCTGTAATGCAGAGGAGACAACGTCCACCACACAATGGCATTGCTGAATAGTGGAGTGAGATGTACGGAATTCGAATTGATGGTCTGGAATAATGTGATGGGAATAGAGAATGGGGTATATACGCTTCAGAAGGAGTTTTTCAAGAATTTTACCCATGATACACAAAAGATATATGGGCGGTAGGAAGATGGATTTTCAGGTGGTTTTTTGGGTTTAGGAATCAT
The DNA here is from genome assembly GCA_023052935.1 of Piezodorus guildinii. Lineage (NCBI taxonomy): Eukaryota > Metazoa > Arthropoda > Insecta > Hemiptera > Pentatomidae > Piezodorus > Piezodorus guildinii. The sequence continues at coordinate 86,123,463 of CM041293.1, forward strand.
TTTAACTATGGATAATTTTCAAGAGTCGGGAAAATATGTGGTGCGAAGTACAGCATTGTAAATGTAGGTGAGGTATAGGATAGCTTTATGAGGAAGATGTTTTTAGATATAGAAGGTGATTCTCAATACTACAAACGTTATTTGTCCCGATGAAGATACACCGTGATTACTAACTCATTTTCCACACTGATTTAGTTTTAAATAATTTTAAGCGTTTTTACGGAATGACAAACTCTAAATTATTGTTAATCAGAAGAATTAGGGATGGTTGAGGGTTTGTCATAGAAACACTTCAATTAATGAACTTCATTTATAGTGCGGACATTTAAAACAAAATTTTAGGCCATTTTCAAGGCTATAAACAACAAATGATAACTATCAGATTTTTAAAAATAATATATATAAAAAATATGCAAAGAAACTTATAAGACAGTATGAAAAGAAATTATTCAAAAGTTAGGCCGAAACGTTGGCAAAATAAATTAAGCTCAATTAATAAAGTGTTTCTATGACTGCGCCTTCAACCAACCAACTTCTGCTTGTATTCTTCAATCAATATGAGAATTAAATGTTATATTTAAGCTTATAATGATTACGCAATTCTATAATAGTGGAAATAACAATACTTATAAATGAAAAAAATTTTTTTTTCAGCAATTAAAGGAACATCTAACAACTGAAAGGAGCAATCAATTTGAATCTAAAGCAGAAAATCAAGTAATTCAATGGTTTAAAAAATCCTAAATTATAGAATAAGGAAAAATCACTACATGGCTTTGAATTATAGTGATATAATATTAAATGGACAATGATGCCATAAGATTGACCTGTAGGGTATACTATGAGAATAGTAATCAAATGTGCTTCCTATGCAATAAAAGAAACTTTTAAAATAATACCCATTTTATAGTTAAATGTCCTATATCATAAGAATTTAGGTATAGGTTTTTTAAGAAAACTTTCCTTATCTTTCTAAGAATCTCAGGAATATTTAAAAAAGAAAAATTTAAAACCTCACAGTACAGATATCGTCTCTGTAGCGAATTTAATAACTCCTTAAAACATTGCTCAGTTCAGAGAACAAATAATGTTCATTTATTTAGAATATGTGTGGATATTATATATTATTTATTTTTTGTACGGTTTTTTTTTAATTTTGTGGGTGTATGCTGTTTCTATTATATATATTTTATTGTGTGTCGAGTTAATAAACCTAATAAATAAGCTATTAGGGCAGATTTTAAGTTATATAAGTTGAAAAGCATATTTATATATTTCCCTATCAACCCAGATGACAGTATAGAATATATAAACTTAGAATAAAATAATTACGAGTTCGTGTCTCGGTCAGGGAGGGCCTTAAAATCGGCATTAATTTCCTGCCCTCATATCCTGGCCAGACAAACCTTGTAATGCCTTCAAAAGTGAGGTAGGGGTTAAAAAAAGTATTTGAAAAATATACAGTTTTTATATATAAATTGTGATGTACCTAGCAAAGTACATACGTATGATTATATAAATGTAACATCATTTTCATTTACCAGCCTCCGGCTAACGGTTCGAATTAGACAAAAAAGTAAATATTTGTCTTGAGTCATGCATGGATATGTGAGTATTTGTAATTGTAATACTCAATAAAAATTATAGTTAGTTTTTTTACAGAATGCCTTAGTTCTGCCAGATTAATCTACCCGGTCTTGGTTTACGTTAGGCAAAATTTTTAAACTATATTTAAAAGTTTTCTAACGAAACTGACTGTACCGAGAAGAACTGCTTTTAGTCCTTCTTCTAGAACTTATTCTGGCAGCTTTATTTTATTAATTGAGCGAAAAGTATCTTCTGGAATGATACCATTGGATGATACTATAATTGGATAGACTAATCATCATTATTATTTTTATTATTTTAACAATACTATTAAATGTTACGTCAGTGCCTCTGATGAATTCTAAAGGAAACTTATATACTGTACATAGGAGGGGAAGGGGGAGTATGAAATATTATTACAAAGGGATGAAAGTTGATAGCAATTTTGTGCCGACTCAGGGTCCTTGCTCCTGACACAAGTGGGAAGTGATTCGCGGGGTTATGAATCCGGAATTTATCTTCTTTTAACTTTTTCGTGTCTGCATCAGGGTCTTGTTCATCATCCCGCTCATAAAAAATTCCCTCCCTCACATAATATAACAAAGTTGGGGCCCGTTCAAACTTGGAAAGATCGGGATATCATTCCGAGGAGGTTCAGATTTATAAATATCACAGCTGGAAAATATTTTAGCTACAGAGTAAATTTGACATTTATATATTTAAAAAAAAAAATGTGCACACAACAGACGACTCACTTACCTACGTTATAAAAATCAATTTAAGAACTAATAAAGTTCAAACAGGTTTAAAGAATGACATTTAGTTTCGTTGGAACCATGTTTTTTAGATTGGATAATTTAACAATATAAAGTTGTTATCTACAACTTTGTGTATAAGATATTTTTTTTTCTAATTTTGTTTGCTTTTCAACGGTATAGTATACATTAATTTTTCGGTTCTTACTAAAAAAAATCTGGTGCGGGCAACACACGACTTTCACCTACCTCGGCTGTTAAAATCAATTTAAGAACTATTAAATAATCTTATATTTTAGAAACTTTTGATGCTAATTTCAATTAAGAAGTTTCGTTAGAATTAAACTAGAAGAAGAATTCGTTTTATTTAGATTACATAATATGACAAATATATATTGTTCCATATAATTATTAATTAAAATTATATGTCCTATTAATCACCTATACATTACATTTTACAACTTTGAATATGAGATAATATGTTTTCTTAGATCTTCAGCTTCTCATATTCAAAAAACAAAAGTTAAATCTATTACTTAATATATTTGATCTTTTTTCCTTTAGTTGATTATCAAATTCGTTAAATTTGTATATTTAACCGTTTTTGATCAATGCTAATAAAATGATATGCAAGGTATAAAGTAGCACTTCCGGTCAGCAAATTATAGTGAAAACGTTGCTGTGATATCTCGTGCATATAGTTGTCTGAAATATGAAATTTCAGTTTCTTATGACATTTCGTCTTTGCGCTAGACTTACCCTACACACAGACCTTTTTGTATGACTTGGTTATTTGGTTTCAGGGGATCCTAAAACGTATATTTCTGGTGAAAAATGTATATTCATATATAGGTAAGTGAAAGTAACAAAGCATGATGAAGTGAAAGGAGTTTTTTTTATTTATATAATGTTACTTTTATGCTATCATGGCTATCCGGATGATGCTATAGTGGGAGTCTTCAATTTTGCCTAATCAGGGTTTATTAGGATAGGGATCGTTAACGAGTACCTGACATCACACAGGCTCAGAACCACTATTTTACGTCCCTTCTGAAGGACGGCGTAACCAAGGAATTTTTATTCCCAATAACAAATTCTAGAGTGACCTGCCAAGTTTGAAAATTTGGGCATAGAAGACTGTTATGCAAGCAACTAAATTTCAGGTGACCCTTCAGTGAATGAAGTATTTTATACCGTTTTTCTTTTCCACATCACAGGAAATATGTTAATACATTCATTTCAATGTATAGAATCTTATGATACAATCCTTATTAATTATTAAATGAAACAAGTTAACATATTTTAAGCAGAGAGAATTGTTTTATAAAAATATTAATTAAAAAATATATAAAATAAATAAATACGGACTTAGGTGACAAAAAACCTAATATAACGAATTATTTACAAGAGTTTTATGAAAATCTTGCAGAACTAATAGATTCAATAACTTGTGATTTACCAATATATAGAAGTCATTCTATATCTAATTCGCTATAGTTCACTTAGTACACAAAAGCATCAAATTCTGAAGAATATATTGTGATATGGTTCCACTGCGATGGCGAGTATTGGTCTCCGTATTTTATCCCATGGAATTCCGAAATAACATTCTTCTGTTGTTTTTTTTTAAATATATTTTATTGTTTTTTACAACTATATATAAAATACAATCAGTAAAATGGCTGAATTACAATAACAGGCATGAATAGACATGTACAGAATCTACCCAGTGGTAGTACTTCAAAGTTTATTTTATGAGCAGGTCTCGAGGCCACTGTCTTTTCAGATGCCTAGGAGGATTACCGGGAATAGATGTAGATGAGAGATTACGGACATGGAGGTGTATCTATCGGGGGCCAAGTCTGCAACCAGTGGGATATTTAGGTCTCTATGGATAAGTTTATTAGTTACAAAGTAAAGAGCATTGAGAATTTTGGATTGCAAGGATTGGATGCGGGAGGAGTTCGATAGTTTAGTGGACCCCCATAGCTCAACGCCATAGGTCCAAAGTACTTCTATTTTAATACTTAAAAATTCACATAGCATGACATTAGGTTTGTTTAGTTTTGCGAAATGGCGAAGAAAGTTATAGTACACAATTTCAAACATCCCTATAATGTACTAATTCCATTGCTTTCCTTAACATTCCTTAAAAAATTAATATTTCACTTATTATTATCAGATTAATTTAAGCATTGTCTTCTTTCATTAAAATAATTTGTTGTAGAAAAACGTAAAAAAATTATATTTGTGACAAGAAAACGTACTAAATGCATTTCATACATGTTTAAATAAGTAGTGTTTAACTTTATTTTATCAGATACAGAAAGTGGGAAGAGGATTGCTGCGTTATAAATATTAGGTATAATAAGTTAACTTTCATGTGTTGGCTTCACCTTACTAATGAAGCTCTGTAGTGTGTAGAAATAAAATTTAAAAACACTTAGCGTTTTACGGTTTAGACACCGAAGACAAATTTCCGGTTTAGACAAATTCTTTTAACTTGGATTAGAATTTGAAGTAATGAGGCAGTTGTTACATGGACCGTTCAACATTGCTCAAACGTTGATGGTTTTTCATGGCGCTAATCATGAATTTAATAGTATAATCTAATATTAGGTACTCAATATATAATAGAAATGTTGAGATAGCTATACTGAACTACTTATACTACTATTATTTGTAAAGAATATTAAGAAAATAGCGATATAAGACTTTCTTTTGCGAATTATAAATTAACACCTAGAATAGAAAGAAAAAAATCTGGTGCGGGCAACACACGACTTTCACTTACCTCGATTTTTAAAATCAATGAAAGAATTTTCAAATACAGTTAGAGATAAAAATACGTGAAACTATTAAGGAATTAATCAAATTGAATTTATATATAAACATGTGTTTTATTAAAAAATCTATTATATTATTATCTAAAATAATCAGTTAGTTTTATCTTCTTCTCATCACTCTCTATTAACTTCTAAAAGCTTGTGTATGAGATGATATTTTTTCTAAAATCTTTAGTTTTCCAACGGTATATCATACATGTATATTACTGCTCTTATGTTCAAAAACGAAAAATTTCATTAAAAATATATTTTTTCTGTTTTCTCCTTTAGTTGGGTATCGAATTTATTCAATTTATATATTTACCTGTTTTTCATCAGCGCTAACAAGATAATCTAGTTATTATTATTGAATCTAAAAAATTAAAGGTACTTTAGAGGAAGAAAATTTAAAATATCGGCATTTAAGCCCTGTCAGACCATTTTTATCCAAATAAAACCTACATGATATTAAAGCCCATTTAATTTTACATCGATATAGCGAGTTTAATCAAAATCGTCGGAACCGTTTTTGAGAAAATCGAAAAAAGGTGCAAAATGCATGGTATAAAGTGCCTCTTCTGGTAAGCTCATTTTGATGAAAAAAGTTTTGTCACGTCTCGGGCGTATAGTTGTCTTAAATATGAAATTTCAGTTTCATAGGACTTACCGTTTCCGCCCGGGAGTTACCACAGACACACACACACACACAGACCTTTTTGCGGGACTTGGTTATTTGGACTCAGGGGACCCTAAAACGTGTATTTCCGTTGAAAACTGGAATTCGAAAATTTTCACGATCGCAATACTTCCCTTACTATATATAGTAAGTGAAAGTAAAAAATGGGATAAGGGCATTAAGAACAATTGATATGTAAAATTAAGATATATTATGTGTCTAGCCAAAATAGAAAGGATTAAGGTATACAATAAAATAAAATAGTAAAATAAATAATTTCTGATAGATTGATGTGTTGAACAAAACTAGACATTGAAAGTGATTCATAATAATTGACACATTAAATAATCAATTTTATTTTTGAATTGATATTTGTTCAGAAATATCAGATTTTTTTGCGTCTTTTTGGGATGACAGTAGGTACTGGAACAACTGGGATTTGAATGTCGGTAGAGCAGAAGCATAGTGGATATGACTAGGTAGGGGATTTCAGAGAGTAGTAGAGCGGACAGAAAAGATTTGCGGATCGGAATTGCGTGATCTTGTTTCGAGAGAGTGGATTGACTATTTGAATTAAATTGCAGAAATCTTTGGATATAGGGAGGTAGCTGGGAACTAATGGTTTGGTAAAGGTACGATTTATAAAACTATACTATTTATACTGACGTGAGAATGGTTGACATTATTGTTTCATTGTTCTGACGCTCTCCTTTGAACGCCCTGAAGATGGCCTGTAATTTAGGCCGTAACGTCGGTACCAGTTTATTAAGTTTATATCTTTTTGTGTGTTCTTTTGACTGCATCCTGAACTAACTTCTCCCATAAACTATTTATACATGATTTATACAACCATACAAAAAATTAACACTTTCACTCCGGCGCGGGCCACCGGAAATCATTTCCATATCTGTTTTTAATATAGGATAAGAAAAACAAAAAAAAACTTTTTAGCTGCCCTTTGAGTTATAGCCGCTAGCAGAAATTTAATACTAAGTTGAAAAAACTCTACGAATCACAAAAAATTCAAAATAAGCACTCAATAGACTTTCAAAAAACGTACAACTCTGAACAGGCAATAATCGATGAAACTCGGTACAAATTCGAGTGCTGCCTCACAGGGAAGACATTGAACGTGTTAAATAAAATCACTTCACAATTTCAGTAATTAAAGCTTTATAAATAAATAATTTGAACCAGAAATTAGCTAGTTACTATTTTTACCCATCTGATTTCGGTGAAAGGAAAAAAAACAAAAATCAAATTTATGTGAATAAGCCAGTAATGAAATAAACAGATAAAATTTTATGGACTCTAACTCTTCGGTTGTTTATTCACTAAAGTCATTAAGAGAATACTATAATAAAAGGGAAAAAAGAGGAAGGAATAAGGAGCGGAAAACCCCGAAGGAGTTAAGTGGCCCAGTATGGGGATGAAGGGAAATTGTAAGAGACACAGAATGGAAACAGTTGAAACAGTGATTGAGAGAACCCGGCTGCTAGGGAACCCTCTTCTGGCTTTAATATAAAAGGAACGGGATTGGCTGGGCTAATTTATAGACGGTCTCGGATTGGCTCGTCTTCCCCCCTCCACTCTCTTGGCCTTCTATTAGCCAGCGTATTATGTTCGAGAGAAACGGCTCCCGCCAGTTTAGTCAGCTCAAATAACTCTGAAAAAAAATGGTTTCCTCTTAGAGTATAATGTGAAATGTAATTCGAGAATATTTTCTCGGCAATAGCGGCGTTTTCTTGACGAAATAGACAGTAATATTCTTCCTAATGATGGATTACGGTACTTTGTTATCCAAGTTGATGATTTCATCATTTTTTTTTCTAGTTTGTTTCGTATTTTGTAAAAACCCAGTTACTTATGAAGAACTCTAACTCTATCGCTTTTCCTTCTGTTTAATTTTCTTCCATCTACCACATTACCAATACACCATCTTTCAAGTCACGCGAAATGCGATGTTTGTCAATTCTTTTCCTATTAGTTTTAAAGCTTTTAGTCGGGTTGATAAAATCAGTCTTGTTAAATGATTCTGTTTGTAAGACCTGTTGTTCGGACAAATATAACAGATAACCTGTTTCGTCATTCGTAGCAACATGAAAAGTCCTGTTTTATTCCGAAGATCAAATCTATCCCTACGGGCGTTCAAACAGTTGATTAGACTGATATCACGCCCAGCCGCCTGATTCTCCCTCAAATGTTAAGTTCTTTTTCGGGCTATATACAATACCGGTCTAAATTTTGCGACCACGTATGGTTTACATCAATAAATCATAAATAACCTCTATTAATACCTAAATAAGGGATAACAGAAGTAATAATAATGATAATAAGTTTATTTATTTGTATTTAGGACAATCCCTGTACAAATGGAGCTGGCTGGCTAAGCTCAAATAATAAATCTATCTCCAGCATATTTACATTATTAATTAAAAAGTGAATAAATCCTTAAAACAAATACATATACAACAATAAGCATAAGGGTGTTGTTATTTTTTAGTTCATTTTTATCAACATAAACATAAATTAAATATAAAAATATCAATAAATAATATAATAACAATAATACTAATGATAATACTTAATCCCTACAAAATACTGAAAGTCTCGACACTTTTAAGAATGATCAACGTTCTGAGAAGAAGCATGTCGAGATCTTATTTTTAGATTTTCTGTGACAAAAATAAATAATGTTTTATTTATTTAATAATGATTTATGTTCCGCAAGGATTTCATAAAATTCAGTGATACTTACATCATTTAATACGGCATGAAACAGATTCTATTGTCATGGTATGCGGGGCATCGAGAAAATGGAAATAATCCTCCATCACAAACTGGGCACGGCTTCTATGGTCTAGGGTATACCTCTGCGGGCCGACACTAAAGGAGATGGCGTACTTTCCCGACATTATGATGGCATCCATCTACGTATCTAATGGTCATTTGTATTTATATAAAAATTTGCTAATTAGGTGCAAGAACGGTTGGTAAATATCGTAAAAAACATGAAATAATTTGATTAAATCTAATTATAATTGAGACTTCTAACGTGATGAAAATATATAAGACTCAAACATTGTGATTTTTGTTTCTTGAGCTTTATTTACAGTCTAGTAATCCTCTAAGCAGAATTGAGAAGAAAAAAGTTATTCTTTGTTTCATTTATAATATACCAAAATTTTAAAAAGTTCACTACACATAAAGAATTTTTTTCCCATTAAATAACGGTTAAAAAGAATGAATTTTCAGTTGAATTGTGTAGTGCAACCCACGTAATACAAAGAGAGAAAAAATCCGAACGCCTAGTGCCGCAAAAATAATTAATTTATACAATCATCATGACTCCCTTATATCTGTTTTATTTAATATAGCTTTAGAATATGTCATAGAAAAGGTGTTGCGTACCGAGAGAGGCTTAAAGGTGGGTGACAAGTTTCCGGTTTTGGGGTTCCGATGATTTGGTACTGCTAGGTGAAGACACGGAAACCATACAACTAAATACAAGTGTTTCAATAAAAACCGGTAAAGAAATAGGACTCAAATTAAATACCGATAAGACGAAATATATGATTAGTTGCAGAAACGGTGGCGATCTTGGTGATATTGATATATCAAGGCATACTTTTGAACACGTAGAGAAATTCGAGTACTTAGTTTCAATGATAACAAGAAAAAATTAAATCTAGGAAGAAATAAAATCCCGGTTAAAGGTGGGAAATGCGTGTTATTATTCAGTTGCTAAGTTACATAGCTGGCGGCTTCTATCTAAAAACTTAAAGGTTAGAATTTTTACAACTATTATTCTTCCGACGGGTCTTTACGGATGTGAAACGTGACCGCTTACTTTCAAGTATGAACAACGGCTTAAGGTTTTCAAAAATAAGGTACTGCGTAAAATGTTTGGTCCGAAGATAGATGAGGCCACTGGGAAGTTTCGTAAGTTGCACAACGCGGAATTGCGGAACTTGTATCATGTGAATATAATTGAGTTGATAGCATCGCGGAGACTCAAATGGGCTCGTAAAGTGGTTGGGCTTGGTGAGGAACAGATTCCAAGAAACTTGGTACTCGCTGAACCGACTGGTAGGCGTCCGAAAGGCGGGCCGAAGCGTCGATGGGAGGATTGCGTTAAGGCTGATCTCAGGGGCTTGGGCTTGAACGGTGAACATTGAACGAGTCTGTGTAGGCGACTTTGGTGGTATCGGCATCGAACCTTCGGGTTCGTTAATCCTATTATTATTAACATTATTATTAATTTATGCAAACCATTTGTAGGGATTTCCTATACTAGTTTTTCTTCGCATTTGCGAAGTAATTTCAGCGCGGGGTTGTCCTCTGAACCTGTGATGGTAAGGTATTGTACAAAGTAATTTCAGATGTGTTCTAGATCCTCAATTTAATATAATAAAATAAAGAAAAAAAAGGACGATTACATTTCTTTTTTCTGTATTGTTATTGTTTAACTTTACTTTTTTGTTTTTCTGTTTAAGAACTTCAAATCACTATTATACTATACTACTACTATAGTTCTTACTGTATCTAGGCTAAAGAACGTAAATTGAGGTAATTAGACTGATACTACGCTCAGTCGCCAGTTTATGTCCCACATCGTTATTGGTTTTATGGCTGAAATAACTAAATCAATAATTATGCCAACATAGATTGTTTCAGACCAACACTGTCATCTATGCATTGCGTACTTATAATTTTGTTTCTGTTGTGTATTATTATTTATTAATTACAAAAATAAATTACTGATAGAATAGTTATTAATAAACAATTATAATATATTTCATAAAAAATCAATGATTTTCTTGGCCTTACTTAAAAAAACATTTATTTTATTTAATTTATTTTTTATTGATAAATATTACAATTTTTTCAACATAAACAGAAGTAATAGTGATATGAGACCACATTCATACAGTATTTACAAGAAACAATGATAAAGTCATAGCAGTGATAAAAAATAAATAAATAAACTTTATTTACAAATAATCCAAAAATGTCATATGTTACATTCTTACAATCAGCAAAATGTTTTATTTGGAAAGTTTAATACAGTTTCCTAAATGAACTATATATAATAAATTAAAATTATATTGCAATTGTTGGCAAAATTATACAAAATACCTAGTTACAAAAACAGTGAAAATAATTGATAACATAAAGATTATTAATTAAACGAATAACTTAACACATATCTTGTTCTCCTATCAGCGTGGCGATTGTGATTACCGATTTCTTTTATTAAGGGTTTTGGGAGGCTGGTTTCTTATTGAAGAACAATGCAATTAGGGGGGTATGGGCTAATGGTTGATTGTACTAAGTTTTAGAGCATAGAGGAGATTTTATTGTAGCGGTGGTGATGGCTAATGAATGACATTAATAAATTTTGTGTTCATTCCAATTTCTGGTAATTAGTGAAGCAGGTTGACGGGTTCTAGACGGGTGAGGCGTATGTAATCTGTAGGTGGATAGCTGATTTGTAAATTATTAATTTATTATTAGAGTTAAAATCAATGCGTTTTTCCTTTAAAGTAAATCTATAGACGTTGACAAAAATACTAATGCACAGCAGATATGATATTATTTAAATACCATGCCACAATGAAGCTTACTTAGCAATCTATTTTTTAAGCCATAGTTTATTTCAAATTTCATTATCGAATTCATAATTAAACATAATCTTATTTTCCGTACCATTGTAGGAAATATTAATGAAAATCGGCAAAACTAAGGAGACTCTTAATTGGCCAAAAAAGAGACACTAAAAGAAGCGGAGGGAAGAAAATGAGACAAAGAAAAAAGAAAAAGAAGAAAAAGTTTTAATTTATCGGTGCTGCTTGTTATTCGGAAGGGTTGTTAGAGGTAGCCATCAGCCGACACTTGAGAGCGCCACTGCCTTTCTTGTTAGCAGTCTTCTTTCTTGGTCGCTCACAATCCATCCTCATTTATCATTTTCCTCCGAGGAAATGGCCAGATTTTCAACTTTATGCCACGGCTATTGTTTAAAAATAGCACTCTCTTTCTAATCCGATTAATAATTAAGCATAAATTTATTTTCAACGCTATATATATTTTTGACGCGTCATAAGAAACAGAACATTTCTGAGATTTCTAATAACATTTTTTATGAAATACTTTCAACACTTTAAAATAAAATTTACAGCGAGAAATCTTCAGAGTGACTCTCAGATTATTTTTTTTTGTGTTTCCTTATCATAAGCAGTTTTACAAACATTCATACAGTATTTACAAGAAACAATGATAAAGTCATAGCAGTGATAAAAAATAAATAAATAAACTTTATTTACAAATAATCCAAAAATGTCATATGTTACATTCTTACAATCAGCAAAATGTTTTATTTGGAAAGTTTAATACAGTTTCCTAAATGAACTATATATAATAAATTAAAATTATATTGCAATTGTTGGCAAAATTATACAAAATACCTAGTTACAAAAACAGTGAAAATAATTGATAACATAAAGATTATTAATTAAAACGAATAACTTAACACATATCTTGTTCTCCTATCAGCGTGGCGATTGTGATTACCGATTTCTTTTATTAAGGGTTTTGGGAGGCTGGTTTCTTATTGAAGAACAATGCAATTAGGGGGGTATGGGCTAATGGTTGATTGTACTAAGTTTTAGAGCATAGAGGAGATTTTATTGTAGCGGTGGTGATGGCTAATGAATGACATTAATAAATTTTGTGTTCATTCCAATTTCTGGTAATTAGTGAAGCAGGTTGACGGGTTCTAGACGGGTGAGGCGTATGTAATCTGTAGGTGGATAGCTGATTTGTAAATTATTAATTTATTATTAGAGTTAAAATCAATGCGTTTTTCCTTTAAAGTAAATCTATAGACGTTGACAAAAATACTAATGCACAGCAGATATGATATTATTTAAATACCATGCCACAATGAAGCTTACTTAGCAATCTATTTTTTAAGCCATAGTTTATTTCAAATTTCATTATCGAATTCATAATTAAACATAATCTTATTTTCCGTACCATTGTAGGAAATATTAATGAAAATCGGCAAAACTAAGGAGACTCTTAATTGGCCAAAAAAGAGACACTAAAAGAAGCGGAGGGAAGAAAATGAGACAAAGAAAAAAGAAAAAGAAGAAAAAGTTTTAATTTATCGGTGCTGCTTGTTATTCGGAAGGGTTGTTAGAGGTAGCCATCAGCCGACACTTGAGAGCGCCACTGCCTTTCTTGTTAGCAGTCTTCTTTCTTGGTCGCTCACAATCCATCCTCATTTATCATTTTCCTCCGAGGAAATGGCCAGATTTTCAACTTTATGCCACGGCTATTGTTTAAAAATAGCACTCTCTTTCTAATCCGATTAATAATTAAGCATAAATTTATTTTCAACGCTATATATATTTTTGACGCGTCATAAGAAACAGAACATTTCTGAGATTTCTAATAACATTTTTTATGAATACTTTCAACACTTTAAAATAAAATTTACAGCGAGAAATCTTCAGAGTGACTCTCAGATTATTTTTTTTTGTGTTTCCTTATCATAAGCAGTTTTACAAAATTTAGAGATTTAAAGCTCATAGGCGATTTTGTAGCACTTTGTGATGGATAAAAACCTAACGGATTAAAGAATTGCGTTAGAACCACTAGGCCTTGATAATACTGCTTGCGATTAACTAGATATTGCTATTGATTAGATTTTAAGGTATTAAAGATGTTTGTTAACTATTTAGATTTTTTTAGTTAATCATCCTGAGTATAACTAACTTTCAAGGATAATTATTATGCAGTGATAATTCATTAACTTAACTGAAATTTGACTAATTATTGTCTGTATAATAGCATAAACTACAGCTTCTAAATGATTCCTCCTTTCTACCCTCTCAATTGAGACTTGATTTTCAAGGTAATTTTTTACGAAATTTTTTTTTTTTACTATTTGTGTTATCATGATCTAGTTTAATCTAAATCTTTTATTTGATTTTATCTAATTGTTTCGGGTTCCAGAAAAGAGAACTTATGTTGGCTGTGCTGCAAACTGGCCGGCCTGTTAAAGAAGCAGAGCGCCTCTAGTGACCGGAAAAGAACTGAGTTGTTGCAGGTCATGGCTGATGAACCACAGTTTTCTCTCGTTCCTGTACTATATTATTTTTCTACCACCATGAAGTAGAGCAATTAAGAAGATCCACCTCCAAAGGGGAGGAGGAGAAGAGCCAATATCACCATTTCAAACGTGATATAGTATCTTCACCATCTCCACAAGGCTGCCACATAAGTTAATATAACATTTCATATAATTTTCAATTGTTTAAATTACTAACTTTAATAAACCCAAATATCTATTCTGGCCACAAGATCTAATTTTACAGATCCTTTTCTTTTAATATAAGTCATTATTTACCAGTATTCAGTGTTTCATTTATCTAGGTCCAGCCTCATTTTCTTAGTTTTTGCATTTTCATACAGTCCACTTCTTCAAAATAGGAGTGAACGTCTTGAAAGTAACACTAATGAACAATTAAGTCCTTTAAAAACGCGATTTACAAATGCAATTATTATCTTAAGGTACTAATTACACATTTAGTTTCGTTCCAAATCATACTAAAACGTTTCATTTCATAACTTTAATATGGTGTTATTGATATAATAAAAAAGCGATTCTAGATTTTAATGCTAAAAGAACCAAAATAGCAGGTTTAATACCTGTAAAATTTCCTAGAATTGATATTTTTGGAACTCAATTTACCTTTTGGAACTCAACGTCTCAACTGTTGAGCAAGTTTCCAATAGGAACGGAGGAGCAGGTGTAGTAGACTGAAGACTGCCAAAGAAGATATTTATTTGTTTTTTGGTGAAACAGTGCTATGCCAAAAGTGTTTCAAGTGAGTTATATATTTCTTTGTTTTGAAATGTTATTGTGTTTAAGTAGTTTTATTGGGATTTTAGATTTTTGTTGCAGTTATATAGTATTTTTTTATTTTTCCTTCCTTTTCTAAACTCATATGTAAAATCGACTCTAATAAAACAAAAATTGTTCAATAAATCAAACTTTTAAAAACGCTTGTTATTATATATTTTGTTTACAAGTGGTCAATTATCTATTTTATATTTATTTATTTATTTGTTATTCCGCATCTACCCTTTCGGGTCATCAGCGGGTCTTGATTTTCTACGTTTATATTGAGTTTAACAGACCAATGTCTCTAAAAAACTCAAAAGTCTTAGAATTATGTCTTCATCATTTCCTATTGCTTCTTTTAAGTTTGAAGCTATGTTATGCCTTGTTCTGTTGTCAGTGTACAGTGTGCATGATGTTACAATCTGTTTTATGGTCAGTGTTGTGTTACATGCATCACTGAATGGCGGATCTATTTTAAATCTATTTTAAAGTTTACAGAACCAACTGTTTTGACATTTTATAAGTAAACGAAATGTAAAATATAAACAGGCATTCATAATAATATAAGATATAAGAGATAAGGTATGTGAATTAAAATGTTTATAATTTCCATTTTCCCAACAAAAATCAGTTAATATACATTCAGAGCTCAAAAAGTTAATCGTAATAGGTAACTAACGAGACCTATTTAGTGTTAGGTATATCCTGCATTATTCGTAGGTAGCTAAAATCTTCTAAATAAATAAATATTATACAAATATATAAAGGAAAATATGATATTTTAACGTAAAAAGATAAGGTCAGGCCGCGGATGACTTAGCGAACAGGCTATAAAGGAGGGAACATAAGTAGATGTTGCACACTCTACGATCCGCTCTATACGACTCAAGTACCACTGCAAGCCGTTGTTAAACTACACTGAGTGTAAAACTTTTACGAGCTACTTTGAGAATCAGTACTTGAGTTTGTATAACAACGTAATCAAGTACCGGATCATAAATTAAAGCATAAAATTTTTACTACGAATTGGACACGAAATGGCACCATTGTCAGAAACTACATTACTCCAGCTTAAGAGCTCTAACGTGTCTAATATTTATGTAGCCTATAAAGGTAAGTCGATTTAAGCTAAATCCACTATTATTTCTTTTTCTTTTTATTTTCAGAGAGTATTTTGTCTGTATAAACACTATTTTACAATTAAAAAAAATTCATTACTAGATACTTTAATTATTTATTATCCCGATTTTTTTGCGCAATTTCCCTATCTAGATATACTCATATTTACGATTTTCATCAAAGGTTGTAGTGGCAGTCGCCCAAATACCTGTATATGTGCATATTGTATTTCTGGTAATCTCCTGAATGTTCGCTCATAAAGGGAGTGGCTATAGCGTTCTTAGTAGCGGTCGAGAGAAAGCGCTATGATTTCCTGAATTATGTTTTTCTCTTAATTAGACAAGCATGGTTCTGAGTTTCTCATACTGATTTTAAATATTGTGTATACATATGAATGCTGGGGTTACCTGTATCTGGGTGACTAGCATAACAGCCTCCAATGCCCAAGGTCTCGGGCTCAAACCCGCCGGTATGTCGTCCTCCGGAGGGGACGTTAAAAGGTGGTACCGAGCCAGTGCGATATCAGGTACTCGTTAAAGATCCCTATCCTAATTAAACCTGGACAGGAAAAATTTAGGACTCCCACTGTCGCATCGTCCGATTAGCCACAGCATTATAAATGGACGTTAGATAACTAAACATATGAGTGCTTTCAGGTAGTAAATATTGTAATAATATATAAATATTAATAGGAGAGAATATAATATTACTTAAAAATCTTCCAAATTTTCATTTTTTTTTTTCGATCAAATATATGTGTGATAAATTTGGACGAAACCAAAAAGCGTATACTCTAATTCACAATTTATATTATATTTATATATCGTATATCGTATTTGTTTTTGAGCCAAATGTACCACGCCCAAGCCAATCGGATCGTGGAAGCCTGGAAAAGTTGTCCACTACCTCTAATAACTTCAACCTGGTCATGGTTGTATCATGTCTTACATGGCTCGCCTATGTTAAAGGACGAACTATCGTGTACTATTGGCACATAGTTTATTTTGTTGTCAATGTTTTGCTTAAAAGAAGGAAAAATATATAGGAAGCTTTGACAGATGCCAGTTTAAAAAAACTTGGACGCTCTTATAATGACCAAACTGGAAACCTGGTGTGCTGTTTCAGAATATGCTATACGATTTTGAAGTAAACTAAGAAATCGAGAGTGAGAAAGGAGAGAAAGGAAAGGTAGAAGTCTAAAGAAGAAGAGGGAGGTGTTTTTTAGTGAGTAGGAATATCCCTTGAGTGGATTTCTAGCCCTATGAAATATTTTTCTCTATCCTCATCGAAAAAAACATACACTTATTTGGACTCAGAGGACTATTGAAGTAAATTTTCGTTAGTAGTAAGATTTTAAATTGTAATACTTGATTAAATACTTTATGAATTGGGAATATAATTGATGATATCCAAAGTAACAACACTTTTTATCTTTGATCGGCTAATCACAGTTGCGGAATAGGTTGACGAACCTTAAAGAATAATCAGTCGCAGTAGTTAATCTTCTTATAATCAGAAAGATAAGAATAAACTGCTTGATGTATGATTAGCATACAAAAATTGGTTTTAAATCAAACCAAAAAATCTTAATCAGTGGGTGATCTCACCGCAACCAGAAAATTGCATTTTTCTTCATTCAGCTTTATTTACAGATGTAAATACAATGATCATCATCATCATAACCATCCCCCTTCTACCGCTGTTCGGTCTGTGTAAATAATTCTAGACCTGGGGCGTTCCAGGGTGCTCTTAATATTAAATATTTTTTATTAGGCTGGATGATCAAATAATGTAGTGGACTGTAATTTAAATGAAATATAAGATAGAATAATATATGGGAATATGATTACATCTGTATTGAGAGTTACAAGTAAATATGATGGCTAATAATGTTATAAAAAATTTGGAACTAGGTTAGAATTGTCTATTATTAAACATATCTGTTTGATGCGGAGGTGGGGCGGTCTCTCCTCTTGAGTCATTTCTCCGTTCCTAGGCCGGCCGGCGCCTATTCTTCTACTCCTCCATTACGATGAGAATGATGCTTGTGCGAAAACTAGAAGTTTGCTTCCGTAGACGCATGTGCTTTTCTTTTCTGGAGTTCTTGCCGTCTCCTCTTGCTCGCAGAGCATTCTGGTCTCAGTCCGAGTACCTACGTATGCCGCCAGATGGCCCTGTGTGCGCTTGGTTGTATTACTGCATGCAAGATGCCATATCATAAAATGGGTTAAGGGCCGTGTTGCCTTAACAGTGTGAGAGTCATCCTTATAGAGTCTGGTCCAGTTGTCTCTCTCCTGCACCAACTCTGCTCTTCTGTCTCAATTTATTCCGCGTTTCCTGCATGCTTTCTTTACACTATTCTCCCAGGAGATGCGAGGCTTCAGTCTGGGTCTTTTTCCTTCCGTACGGGTCTCGTAGGTCTTCCTGGCACTAAAAAGATGTCCAAACCACCTCAGTTTTTGCTCCTCCAGTATGGTCTCTGCCGGTTTGACATCGAGATTAGCCCTTATGGTGGCGTTCCTTATTCTATCTCTTCTTGTCTTCCTCTCTATTTTTCGTAGATACCTCATTTCCATCGCTTGTATCTGACTCCTGTGTTTTGTGGTGAGGGTCCACGATTCTGAGGAGTACGATAGAATAGGGAGGGATGTCGATTTATAGACTCCTAGCACGGTCCGCTTTGTCACATCTCTTCTCTCTAGGAAACCACTTCTGACCATACAGAACATCTTGCCTGCTGCTCCAATTCTTTGGGCCACTTCCTCGTTTATGTAGCCACTCTGATTGAGATGAGCTCCAAGATATTTAAAACTATCAACGTGCTCTAATCTCTATCCCCCAACCCTTAGTACGCTCATTATCCTTCGGGGTTTCTTTCCAATACGCATGCATTTCGTCTTCCCCGGATTTATATTCATATTTATTGCGGATGATTCCTCTTGGAGGACATTTATGTTGTGTTAGAGGTCTCGATCGCTGGCAGCCAGTAAGACGATGTCGTCAGCGAAGGCCAACAGGGAATATTTGGTAGGGTACAAGTTCCTGTGCCCCAGCTGGAATTTCCTCATAATAGGCTTGGTTCTCCTTAGTGCCAAGTCCAGGACCATGATGAAGAGCAAAGGATTTAGGCTACAGCCCTGTTGGATACCCATTGTAGCCTCAAATTGTTTTTAAATGTGATTTCTGTTCCTAATCACATTTCTCATCTTTTTATAAAGACTCATCACTGCCATCTCTTGTTCTACGGTTTACACCTCGCTCAGACAGTGCCCTCTCTGTATCTTCTTTTTCCACTCTATCTTTTTTTCACAATGATACATAAATAATACAATGAAAATATAACGGCTCTAACAATTTCGACTAAACTTCCTAAACGGAAATTTTCCTAAATTTAACGGGCTCAATACCATGTAGGTTTCAATCTGATTGAAAGAGTCTGACAAGGATTAAATGTCGATTTTTTTCCTCTATAAAGTACCTTTAATTTTGTAGATTCGAAAAAAGATTTAAAATAAAATATCAAAATTAAAAAAAGATTCCTAATAGAAATAGAAAATTAATTTTCGAGAAACCTAAAATGACAGATACGAATCAAATAATTTATCTCGAGTAGATTTAATCTAGTTATCTACAGAGGAAGACAAAACGTAGGAGTGACGATAATTAGACATATAATTGAATGGCCTAATCTCGGGGACTATACCGTGATACACATTATATTAGGAGTAGGAGGAGAGGAATAAGGTTCAACGGAGCGTTATATCTGTAATGAGATCTCTGCCTACAGTTTATCACAGGGCCTGCCCACATCCAAGGTCCGGTCCCCACCTAGCCTTCTACTTATATATTTCATATTCAGCCTCTCGGAATAAGGTCTCGGTTTTAGCCCTTTGACCTCACCTGGAAAAATTTAACAAGAAAAACATGTTTAAGTTGAATATCCTTCAGTCGATTCGTAGTGAATTATTCTTAAGCGGATAGTGTTATGGTTTGAAGTTAGCAAGTATTTTATTTTAACATAGATCATTTCAATATAACATGTATATATCATAAATGTATTTATATATATATATCATATAGTCTGGCTCGAGATAGCAACGAGAAAACATCTAATAGCTCCTTTGTTCGTTACCTTTGTAATTTATAGAACTTTTCGTTGTTATTGTTAATGTTTTTTCATTTGTTCCTTAGTTTTAAAATGTTTATCGGTGTGCTCAGTGAAATTCAAATATTAACATACTGAAATAAGCCGAAGAAATTGTGACAGTTACGGAGCAGCCAGCAGAGGTGGGGCAGTTAATTCCTAGACGTCGGAGGATTAAGCAAGGAACGCTCACTTTCGTTACAAATACTTCGGTTGTGAAATAGTGAAAAAATATATTTTTTTCTCTCTTTCTATTTGATATTAAAACTGCAAAAATGGTACTTTGTTCAATCTGTGACACCAATACTAGAGACGATAAAGGAAACATCGGCTGTAGTAAGGGCCGTGTAATCTTCTACGGCAAGTGTTGCGATTTAAATGATAAGAAGATTGAGACTCTAAAAAGACAAAAAAATGCCCTGGATGTGTAAAAAATGTGAGCAGAGAGAAAAGATGGGCCAAGGAGGCAGGAGGATGGGAGGAACCTCTAAAAGTCTAACAGAGCTTAAATAGCGAATTTTCGTTTTCCCTTTCTCAAAACCACCCTCAATTTTATACATTGCCAAAGATTAACCGCATCATTTTATTAGCATTGATAATGAACGGCTTGGTATGCAAATTGAACGATTTCGATTGCTGGCCAACTCGCATTAACTCAATTGACCACCTCACCCACTCAAGGCGACAACGTCTACCAAGGGATAGTTCCTTGACACCTCCTAGGCCTGAGTGCTGGAATTAGTGCTCTTAAGGAGCAGTCATTATTACCGAAATTATAAAGACCATTCCTAGTCAGTTAGCATTACTAGTATTAGCTTTTTAAACTATTGTTTGCATAAAAATATTTTTTCTTTCTTTATTTTATTTATTTATTTATTTTATTTATTTATTTTATTTTATTTTTTTGATTTTTTTTTTCTTTCTTTCTCTCAATCACTCGTTACCTAATAGTTCTTTCTTATAAAGGTTGAATATGCATATAGTGTCTAGGCGTTGATGACCTTAGGGTTTTACGCCTTAAAACCTAAACAAACAAACAAACCTCTAAAAGTCGCCGAACCGTCTGTAGCGGACATACTTACAGCGGTTAATGGTTAATAATGGTTAATAAGTTAATATTGAAATCAAAAGCCTCAAATCTTCGCTCGAAAAATATGGCGAACTGAGCTTAGAGCTCAATGAACGTCTTACACACAGCCAACGAATATATATATGAATGAGTATATCGGCCGGAAGTATATCAAGTTCTTTGATGGGCTGAGGACCTGTGCGAGCACTCTATCCATAATTCCAGCACTCAGACCTAGGAGGTGTCAAGGAACTATCCCTTGGTAGACGTTGTCGCCTTGAGTGGGTGAGGTGGTCAATTGAGTTAATGCGAGTTGGCCAGCAATCGAAATCGTTCAAATTGCATACCAAGCCGTTCTTTATCAATGCTAATAAAATGATGCGGTTAATCTTTGGCAATGTATAAAATTGAGGGTGGTTTTGAGAAAGGGAAAACGAAAATTTGCTATTTAAGCTCTGTTAGAATGAAACTCATATAATATTAAAGCCTATTAAATTTACATTGATATAGTGAGTTACATAAAAATCATTAAAAGCTGTTTTTTAGTTAATCGCAAAAAGTTTCAAATTGTACAGTTTAAAGTAGCACTTCCAATGAGCCGCTTTTAGCAAAAAAGTTGCTGTAACATTTCGGTCGTATAAATAAAATTTCGATTTCGTACACCTTTTCGTTTTTGTGCTGGGCTTCACAAATACACGCAGACATGGACACACAGAAACCTTTTTGCGAGATTGGATTATTTGGAATAAAAAAAATGAAAAAAAATTAGTGGGAGGGATAAGAAACATTACCATGTAAATAACCGAATTCGTGTGGTTGAAGTAAATAATAATTATATCAATATGAAAATCCAGAAACGAAATTTATACAATGGCATTTCAATGGAATCTAAATATAAACATCAATTAGGAAGAAATGTGAAACCAATAGATTTTTTTTTCCATTAAAACATGATATAAGGAGATTTCGAAAACTTGTTTAAGGAGCAAACATTCACCAATAATAGTAATATCAAAATTTACTTGTATTACAAAATGTAATACAAAAATACTCTAACTATAAAGCACTTTGTTGCATTATAACAAGAAATTATTATTGAGTAAAAAAAAAAAATAAAAACATAAAACTAAATCAGAATTACAAATACTAGATTTATATGAGCTATAAAAAGTTTATAATCAATTCAGTCAAGCAATAAACTTAACGATAAAAGATTTAGCCCATAACAATTGAAATTAATAATGCAGTTTGCACCGAGGGCATAAAACTGATACACGACCTGCCGATGAAGCGAACACCGACCAGTTAGTGGCAATTATTGCGGTTTTATCGCGACTGCAATGTGAAAACTATCGGACTATGGGGGACCAAACCACTAGCGAGGGGGGGAGAGAGTTGGGGGAGGGGCTCACTCGTTGATATTTTATGAAAGAGGAATTAGGGATCCCATAACACCGGGCTTAAGAGATCTTAACTGTGGTAATAAAAGCACTGCAGTCCCCGGTGGCTCCTTTTTCATTAAAGCACCTGCAATGGTCTTTACTCAGTTGAGGGCTATCTAAAATAATTCGTCCATATTAATAAATCTCTATATTAATTTCAATACCAATTGCACACACACACACACACACATATATATACGTACAATATATACGTACATATATATATATATATATATATATATATATAATATATATATATATCTGGGTGTGTGTGTGTGTGTTTTTTTTAAAATAATGAACAGATAAAATTCCACCAATCCGTCAAAAACTTTGGATTAACCCTTGACCGATTTTTTTTTTTTTTTTTAGGAAAAAACACGTTTTCGAAATTTCTCGACGCACAATTTCAATCTTTAAGACCCTAAATTACCATCGTCGCCTTCTACCATTTGAAACCAGCTGGCTCTTGGTTTTTTCACTAATATTCTATTCCTTCTTATATCCGTTATTCAAATACTCTTTCGAACTTCAAATCCCGTTTGTTCAAGCACTTCCTGTCTATCCAATTTTCAAATGGTCCCAACTGACTGGCGAATTTCAATAAAAATCGGTAAATAAAGCAGAGAGAAACGATTATATATCAAATATTATTTCGTATTGTATTTAAAGATTTATGAATATTATTTCACTCATTTTTTCAAGCATTTTAAATTTATTTTGCACCCCATATATGAACATATCTTCATTTTTTTATTCTTGTCTAATTTGTTTTATTAGTTTTTATAAATTATTATAAGAAGCTACCTTTTAATTTAATTATTTTCCTGTTATTTCTGTTGTTTTATGTTTGTGTTTATACTCTAAGACACTGTAACTTTAATTTTTCTGTAATGTTAATCTAAAAGGACATGTCCCAGAATTAATAAAGAATTTATTATTATATATGTGTATATATTTATATAATAAGTTTATGATGTTATTGTTATAGAGAAATAAAATTTTATCAAATAAATTTGAGAATACATTAAATTCACAATTCTGGTACCAAGTAAGTCCCCTAAGAATAAGATGGAAGTTGACATAATAAAAGACAAAATAGAAAATTCATGAGGAAAAAATTGAAAGAAAATAGATTTAACATAATTAAAAAGAAAATAATTTAAAAAAAAAAGAATAATGACAAGAAATAAATACATCTGGGGACAATATAATTAAATAATATTTAACGCTTTGGATTTAACTAGGAGAAAATAAACAAGAAAAAAAAAGTACAGATATTTCAACTTACTTAAATACTTAAAAAAAAAAAAAATATTGACTATCATCTAACGTTACAAATATTATTATCAGATAGCGTCATTATGGGAAGTGAGAAGATCTTGAAACCGAAGGTATTTGAAAGTGCTAAGTGAGGTTCCTCGACGGATGTTTGATGGGGGAGAATTCCAAAAACTAGTCCCAACGGAAAGTTGTGATGTTCTGTTCAGATGTCTAAATAACTGTCCGTATCTTCTGTTGAGCTCTTGCCTTTTAAGTCGAGTATGTGGGCTCCAGGTTACTTTTCTGAAAATTAGTTTCAGTTTAAGAAAATATTTATACTGTTGGTTATAATCAAGTTGTTTCACTATTAATAATTAACTTTGATTACTTTTTATAAATAATACTCTTAAAAAAAAAAAAAAAAAAAAAAAAAAAAGAAAACCTGTACTACTACAACCCATGAAGGGTTTTGGGCTCAGTACATATAGAGATTCGTACTGTTTCAAGGCCAACGGCAGTGCAATGAGATGATTAGGCCTAAATCGCGCTCAGCCGCCAGGTTTTTCTCCAATTAATTTGTGTACCCACTTTATAGAGGCTGGTTCTGCCACAGGAGGGTCTCCATACTCTAGGATCGCCCCCCGACTGAATTAACAGAATAAATAATATTTCGCCACAGCCGGGATTCGAACCCAGGACCCGGAGCACAGCAGACTAGCGCTCTATCCACTAGACCACGCCGCTCCCCAAAAATAATACTCTTAGAAGATTTATTGAACATTTGGCATTTAAACGTTGTCAAAAAATTTCAATTTTTTTTTCACTCTCAATTCGAAACGCTCTAGCGTTATTGGTGTTGCTTGGATCAAAAATCAAATACAATTTTCTTGTCAAAAGTTTATTGGGGAGTATTTTTTGTTACACATCACTTGTCGCAAACACCAAAACTTACAGATGTCAAAATATACATGGATGATTAATAATTAATTGTTATAATTTATAATTGTTTCCGATCGGGAATCACTCTCCATATTAACTTATCGATAATATTTTTTCTGAAATCTTTAGCTTTCCAACGGGATATTATACATCTATATTAGTATTTTTGTTTTCAAAACACAAAAATAGCATTAAAAAAATATGTTAGCACTTTTCTCTTTCAGTTGTTTATCTAAATCGCTCAACTTGAATATTTAGCAGTTATTTATCAATGCTAATGATATGCCTAATTCTTTGAAATCTAAATAAAATAATGATAGAGAAAGGAAGTTCCGAAATTCGGCATTTCAGCCCTGTTAGACTATTTTAATCTTAATTCTACATTATATTGAGGTATCGTATTTGTATTGTACATCGTATTTAAGTAACGTTGTTGAAATGGAAAATGTGCAATAATTTTTCTTCTAAAGTATTCATTTGAATAATTAATCATCTTTCGTTATTAATAGCGAAAAAAAACGTGATTATCAACAACAACGTAAATATTTCCTTAAGCTGACGGGGGAAAGCAGTAAATTACAGATAGAAATATCCGAATATATATGTAGAAATATGGTCTGTAATTTTTCCAAGTCAGAGAGAAATACTAAAGCCACACATTTTTCAATGGTTGGTGTAAGATGCGGGATTTCTACTCCGAAGTTGAATCAATTATATGTTAATAGATCCTGAAGGTGAGTCGTCCTAGCGTGTAATAGAGCTTTGTGGAACATTGTAGACTCGACTTAATATTATTAGATCAATAAATCAAATATCTACTCCAATCAGTTTCAAGTTCCAGGTCAAAGCACCTCGATCCTGACATTATCCGCAGTCAATGAATCAGAGACTCCTTTGTCAGAGCTTCTAGCCTCCCTAGAGATAACTTTGATAAGAGCTTTACTTCGTCTAACATCAGATATTACAAGAAATAGATATATTATCTGCAATATTAAGCTGTTTATTTACTTTCACTTACCTATATATAAAATATATAGTAAGGGAAAGTATTGCTATCGTGAAAATTTTCGAATTGGATTTTTCACCGGAAATACACGTTTTAGGGTCAACTAATTCAAATGACCAGGATCCGCAAAAAGATCTGGGTGGGTGTATTTTTGAGCGTGCGCGCGTGTGTGTGTGTGTTTGTGTTTGTGTGGTTAATCAAGTTCGAAAACGATAAACTGTATAACAATGACATTTCATATTTTAAAAGCGCATATGTCTGAGATGTTACAGCAACTATTTTCAACAAAATCGGCCAACCAGAAGAGCCACACTTACGATTTGTTTTGCACGTTTTTGCAATTTTCTCTAAAACCGATCTACGATTTTGATCAAACTCGCTATATCCATGTAAAATTTGATGGAATTTGACGTAATTTAGGTTTCATTCTGATTTAAATAGTCTGACAGGGTTTTAAATGCCGGTATTTTGAATTTTCTTTGTCTGAAGTGCCTTTAATTTTGAATATTAGAAAAAACCATCGATATCATCTTGTTGGCACTGATAAAAAACGGGTAAATATTTAGACGTAAGAACAGTAATATATATGTATGATATACCGTTGGAAAGCTAAAGATTTTAGAACAAATATGATTCGATACCAAAACTTGTAAAAGTTAATTGAGAATGATAAATGCCCGACAAAACTAACTGATGGTTTTAGATTATAATATAATAGATTATTCAAAAACATATGTCACAAAATCAATTAAATTAACTCTTTGAAATTATTTAATCGCTAATTTATTTTAAAATTCATATAAGAGGAAATTCCAATTGGATCTGCTGCTCAACTTCGCTGAGTTGCTACAGTACACAGCATACCGCATCAATCCCGAAGACAATATTAAAAAAAAAAAAAGAGAGAGATTCTGCCAAATAGGAAGTACATATATTTTATTAATTTTGAAATCGATCATGGACATCTGAAAATCCAGACCAGCCTCAATATATATGGTGATGCAGGATTCCCAGTGAGTCCAAGATTATGGTCTCCACCATGTTTTGCATCTCATTTTTTCCGAGTCCATAGTTCTCTAAAAATAATTCAGTGGCTACTGGGATGGTCCCCCTGCTTCCAAACCAAAGTCCCACGACTATTTACCCGTATTTTTGCCAATGCTAACAATTTGATATGGTTGATTTAATCAGATCTACAAAATTAAAGGTACTTCAAAGTGAGAAAATTTAAACTATCGGCACTTTAGCCCTGTCAGACTATTTAAATAAGTAAGAAACCTACATCGTATTTAAAACCATTAAATTTTACATCGATTCACCGAGTTTAATCGAAATCGTTAAAGCCGTAAGAAAAACGTAAGAAGGCGAGATTTAAATAGAGGCAAGATTAATTTTTTTGTAATTATTTATTTATTTTTTTGTTTATCGCACTTTACTGATTCTAAAACTCTACATATTTTTCTTTATCTTCAAAAGTAACTGAGTTATGGGCGAATTTATTAATAAAATTTCAATTTTTTTTTTTGGTTAAGAAAAACTATTAATTTTATTCTTTTTAAAAAAATAAATAACTAAGCTGTTGAATTATATCACTTTTAATCGACCGCCGTCTAGTAGGTTTGGAGAAATCAGAATATCGATTTCGTACAAAATATTATAGAATAGGTGTTGGAAATCAGCGTCTCAAATGCTGAGTATGTTTTTAAATAAAGAATGAGATGAATAATAATGTTTTTTCAGTATGATAGAGGTTTGTCCTGATGATCGGACATTATTCGTATAAATGTATATCAACAAATTATTTCAGTTCGATGATTTTGTTTTCAATTATCCTAAAAAGAAATTATGAGTTAAAACAATAAAGTTTTCAACGATTATAAAAGTAAATGGATATGTAATCCCTAGGTGTTGTGTTCAGTTTTATTTTCATTTTAAATGCACTAAATCCTTGGCTGTCAACAAAACGTGAATATATACAGATATGAATCAAGTTGATCTACATTTTTTTGTCCGCTTCGAAATCCGGTGGAGGAAAAGCTAATAAAGAGGTCTGGGCGGGCTGACTGTAATGTTCCGGGCCGATTGAATGTAAATCACTAGCTTTGTTGGGATTTATTGTAGAGTCCTCCATAATATCTACGCTCAAATATGACCCGCTCTTTGATTCTCATTTCACCACAAACCTTTACGTTATCCTTTCTAAAAGTAAGGCATCTTTATTGCTATTTATGACTAGAGACAGAATTTATTTAATTTTTTTTCTTTGAGACTAAAACCTTTCTTTTTGTAAAGCTCAATTTGTATTCTATTAGATTTTCGATTGTTGAATATTTAAACTTCTTGCTCATTCAATACAAAGTAGTCAAGAAAAAAATAATTGGTTGCTTGAACTTCGTAGAAAAAAAAGACTTTATTAAAATAAAATATTAATAGTAAAAAAGAAAAAAAAACTTTACCACTACAACCTATGAAAGGTCTTGGGCCCAGTACATACTCTATAAGTAGCGAATAGCGAATAGAAATCTCTATTCGTACTGTTTCTAGGCTAACGGCAGTGAAATGAGGTGATTAGGCCTTGATCACGCTCAGCCGCCAGGTTTTTCCCTATTTTAATGGGTACCCACTTTATAGAGGATGGGTCTCCCCCAGGAGAGTTTCCATACCCTGGGCTCGCCCCCGGCTGAATTAACAGAATAAATAATATTCTGTAACAGTCGGAATTCGAACCCAGGACCTGGAGAAATGTAGAATAGTGCTGTATCCACTAGACCACGCCGTTCCCTTAATAGTGAGAATACAATAAAATAAATTAGTGCAAAAATAAATCATAAAATATTTAAATATAAAATAAAAAGCACTCTTTATAACTTTCAACCCCAGCAAAGAAACAATAATTTTTTCCATCTAATCCACCATCCACGGATCTAATATTTTAATACTGTTATATTTTCTGATGCCTCCATATTATGCAAATTGAAGGATATGGACATTTGGATGTGATATATTAGTGTTTCTTTCTTTTATTGCGCATTTTACACTCGTTCTGCGGATTAATTATTAGGATCATGCTTATCATGCATATTAATATTTTGATCATAATTTGATCTGTTTTTATCTATTTTAACAGAATTACAGAGGAAAACACGCGTCTCCTAAGAAAATATAAACACTAATAAACTGTCATGTGCAATCAGAGGGGGCGACCGAGTGATATGCTAGACTTAAGCAACTTACCCAGTGCTGAGAATGTTCAATATACTATTGAAAAAATATGGCACGTGCAAAATACGAAACCCACATAAGTCCGTTGTTAAAATAAATTTAAGAGCTTTCAAATAAAATAGGAGATTCATAACATACTAAGCGGTCTAGCAATGGTTGCTCAACTATTTTAGAAAAAAAAAAAGATATTTTCAGGGTAAATTACCTAAAGCTCTGTGAGCTCAAAAATAGACCCATTTTCGTTTCAGATAGTAAGCTTTTCTTCGTACTTCCAAGCATCTGCTGTTTTTAATTGGATAACTACTTGCCCTAGGACTCTCATTTGAAAACTATTTAGCTTAGCACACTCAGCCCTACAAACTAATATCAATATTACCCAGCTGAATACATTTATTGATGAATTTTTTTGAAGCTCGAATTTATTGGTCTAAAAAAAAATAAAAAATAAACATAACGTACAAAACGGCACGGAGGGCAAAGGGTAAATATAATTACAAATTCAATTTATATAAAAATATATAATTTATGATAGATATAATAAAGAGTAATTATTTCCATTGATGGCACATTTAAGAACAAAACAAATCCTTATTGATAATTCTCCACAGTGGTTTTGAACCTGGTTATCACACCAGTAAAATTGTCTAAAGTGGACATAGTCACTTTTGAAATTTAACGCCTCAATTAGAAAAAAAAATATTATTACACAATAGCTCATTATTTCCAAATAATGATTATACTAGGGTATAAATGTTTATCTTTTCGATTTTTCTGTATCTCCAATAATAAACTAGTTTTGACTTGAACTTTTATTCTTTCTTTTCTGTTTTTCACGGTTTACTGATTCTAAAAATCTCTGCATATTATTATATTACTGCATATCTATCTTCAAATTTAACTGAGTAATGGGGGTATTTATGATTATAATTTCAATTCGTTCTCGTTTCACTTTTATAATTATTCGCGGTTTTTCGGTTAAAAAAAATTAATAAATTTTTTCTCCATCTTAAAAAAAATCTGTGTTACTAATTAATTTATATAAAACATATAATTTATGATAGTTATAATAAAGAGTAATTATTTCCATTGATGACTTATTCAAGTACAAAACAAGTCCTTATTTGTAATTCTGCAGACTGGTTCTGAACCTGGTTATCACACGGAACCCGATCCGGGTGGTGTGGGATAGTTGGGATGCACTCCATTCCTCGGGAGCTATGTTGTGGAATTCGATATCCGGCAGCGAGCTAGTGTTGTCATGTGGAACGCCGCACCGAGCATCTCCAGAATAATCTTTCTAGGGAGTAGTTTTATCATTTGTAACAGGGATTGCGAAATAGACTCTTGTGTGATCTTTAGTTTCTCGTTTCAAATTTATCCCTCTAATTTATGGATTTATATGCCAAAAAAAAAAAAAAAATTAAAATAAATTATAATCAAGCTTCATGTATGGAAATGCTGAGATAATCTCTTGGATATCAGAATATGCTGTTTGTTTTTTAAGAAGATACATTTTTTATTTTAGATATCCTGCTCCACTGTTTCTTT